>JABTXL010001002.1:4588909-4617723 GCA_025134845.1 Neodon shergylaensis
TCTCTCTCTCTCTCTCTCTCTCTCTCTCTCTCTCTCTCTCTCTCTCTGTGTGTGTGTGTGTGTGTGCATAAATGCAGGCACAAACATGTGGATGAGCTTGCACACGTGTGAACGTGATGATGGAGGCCAGAAAACATCCCAAGGCTACTCCTCAGGATCCACGCACATTGATTGTTTGAGGCAGGGTCTCTCCTTGAGCTGGACCTTCTCAATCAGGCTAGGCTGGATGAGCTGGCCAATAATTACCAGGATTCCTCCTGCCATTATCCTCTCAGCATACCTGACTTTAAAAAAAAAATTATTCTTTGAGCCTCTCATAGATGTCTATGCATTTTGAATACACATCCCTACTCCCTGACCCAATTCCTCCTGGGACATGTCTCCTCAATCATCCCCTTTCCAGCCTCATGTCTTTCATGTCCTTTTAACTTTGGGCTGTTTAAAAAACCCACCAAGTCGAATGCCCCCTATATGTGCGTGGATATGGGGCTATCCACCAGAGCAAGAGCCAGCAACTGCTGTAGCCGCTCAGTGGGACCTTGTGAGCCCCTCCTCTTCCCGCATAAGACCTGCTCAAAATCAGGTCAGTCACATGCCTGGTAGGGTTTGTGTGTTTAACGTGGGCTTCCTGGCTGAGCTGATCCCCAGCCCCAGGAACTACTCTTCTATCCCCTGCCTAGAGTTGTAATTTTGTCATGCAATACGGAAAGGCAAATTAAAAAATTTTAAAAAATCTCCGGGTCTTGGAGCAGACTTGTGAAGAAGGACAGAGTTGATTGACAGCGATAAGCTGACATCATATTAACAGGTACAGCATCTGCCTCCTGTCAGCCAGCCCCACTGTAACTGAGAATACTCCTGCTGGCTTTGGCTGTGGACACAGCCATATCTCTGTGGTTGGATAAAGAACATAGGCTTCCCCAGACATTCCCCAGTGAGATTTTGCTGGAGGTGATCTTTTTTTCCACTGTTGTTTCTGCAGCGTGTACCTGCCAAAGCATTTTAAGGTGCGTGTGACTACTTGACAGAGCCCGTCTGTAGGCCCTGACAGCAACAATAGGATAATGGAGCCTCGGTTCACATTTCCTTTCTGGAACTCCCAAGGCAAAATAGTCTTCTTCCTTCCTTTGGACTCGGTGAAATATTCTCCTTGACTTCCTCTCCAACAAGCTGTCTGCCTCACACATTTAAAATCACCTCTCGCGTTCATTTCCTCTGCACAGCTCTCCGCAGGCCAACACAAACTCCCCCGAATACTGGTGTTAAATCCTGTGCATTAGTCTTAACATTACATTTCTCAAATGTCATGTAGCAATTTCCCAGGCTTCCAAAGTGATCTGCTTGCAAATTCTCCTGCACTTGTTTATTTAATTTCAATTCCATTTATTACTATTGTCTCCAGGCACCGAGTGTTGCTATTGCCTCGCCTCCCAAATTGTAAATTAGTGTTTTCTGGCCATGCGTGATTATTGTGCCATTCACTCATTCATCATCATTATCATCATCATGGAGAGGTGGGTGGCACAATCCTAAGACCCTTTTGAATCCCTCAGTCATTTTTACTCATGCAGAGTTTCTTATCACATTAATTTTTTCAAATAGCTTTATTAGTTTTGTGAAACTGCTGAATATACCTGACTTAAGAAAAGATCAAGCAACATGGGAAGGAACAATAAAGGGCTAGGCATGTTGGCGCATGCCTGTGACCTGTGGTCTGGGTCCAGTCTTGGAGGCATAGCAAGACCCTGTTTTAAAAATTGTTTTCAATTAAAACATTTTTGATGTTTTCTACACTCTTCATTTGTATGTATGCATGTATGTATGCATGTATGCATGCATGTATGTATTTATGTATATATGTCTATAATCTTACATAATTATAACATGACTATGTACATGGTCCTATTACATTTATTTGTATTAAATTAGTTGTATTTGTTAGCTTCTTCTCAATGCTAGATATTTACCAGCCCTTTTGATGTTTTTATAATCTGTGTCCTAGATATCCTTTGCTGTATTTATGTCATCTCTTAAACTTTATGAATGGAAACAGTGCTACAATGAAGGCTTGGGTGTATCATCTTTTCATTTTTTATTTATTTATTTTTTGTTTTTCGAGACAGGGTTTCTCTGTGGCTTTGGAGCCTGTCCTGGAACTAGCTCTTGTAGACCAGGCTGGTCTCGAACTCACAGAGATCCACCTGCCTCTGCCTCCCAAGTACTGGGATTAAAGGCGTGCGCCACCATCGCCTGGCATCTTTTCATTTTTTTTACATGTATGTGTAATCTTTTTATAGCCAGTATTATCTCTTCTGAGTCAAGGCATGTATAGTGTTACACCTTGATATACATTTGGCTCCACATTGACAACTGAGGTAGTTAGTTCACACCAACAGGGTACCACCGATTCCTATCTTGTCTTTCTCATTAGCTCATCACTGTGCCTGAGCTGTTTGCCGTAGGAGCACAGCGCTGCTAATTGACAAACCGAGAAACCAATAACAGTTTTTAGGCATGATATTTTGTTGTTGATAGTGAGTAGAGTGACCCCTTCAGACTCCTGTCACCATTCTGTGCCGTTACTTTCATCCCTGGGATGAGATGAATGCACAGACATCTCACACATGAAGGTTTTATGGCAGACAATTTAGATGAGCACCTGAGCCCATTATACAGCATAATTCTTACCTGATGCAACGTGACAGAAGTGAGGAAATCACATCAATATTCCCTTAGAGATGACGGTTGCTCAACAAGAATCATTCTGAATCAATTAACCCCGCCACAGTCTGGCTTTGATGCAGTGACACTCTGCCACCAAGGGAAAGGATCTGCTTGCGTATTCTGGGCGATATTGTTACCTGAGAAGTCTTACATTGCTGATCTCATTAAAGTCGTTAGGCGCCTGGCAGGATTCTTATCCATCCAACTCCCTTGGCATTCTGTAATGCATAGAGAAAAGGGTAGCTCTTTTCCTACGTCTTTTCACTGATACAAAGGGCATGGCAAATTAAATACACATATATTAATATATTATGGAGATTGAATTTTAGAAGGATTGTAAAAGTAAAAAGGAATGACAATGATGCTACTAATTTGGGCAAAGGAGATGAACAAGAACCCAAGTTCAATGGATTCTGTCTTCTTTCATGTTATTTTCAGCTCTTGATAATGAAATTTGCTTCAGCAATCTTAGAAATACTCTTTATGACGTCTATTGAGCCCACTTATACCAGTGATTCCATACTAATGTCTGTATTGCTTCCTGGGAGACACCAGACTCATCCTTCTGGGAGTATGGCCTAGATGGTGGTGTTTTTAAGATGCTAACATGAGACCAAGATTAAGAAAGCTCAATTAAAGAAAAACATTCAAAAAAAGAAAGAAAAATATTCAAAATGAATCATAAAGTACAGAATTTGTTTTTGAAAGTCCCTCACTTTATTCTGTGTCTTGTGCAATGCCAACAAGGGGAAATGCAGTTACCTACATGACGTTTACATTTACAAGCAGCTATGTGATCCATAAATTAGGAAAACAGATTTTTTTCAGGGATAGAAAACATTGTATAGATAATTTCCTGGATGCTACTACTGGTAGGTGTTGTGAGGAGGCCATTTGGCTGCTTGCTCATTTCAGACCCCAGACACAGAAACCATATTATTGCCAATACTGTTTGGCCAATAGCTCAAACTTATTTTTGGCTAACTAATATCCTAAACTAACACATCTCTATTAATTTATGCATCACCACAAGGTCATGGCCTACCAGCAAATTTTCAGTGCGTCTGTCTCCAGTGGCAGCTCCAGGGCTTCTCCTTGACTCCATCCTTCTTTCTTCCAGCACTCAGTTTAGTTTTCCCTGACTAGCTAAGTTCTGCCCTGCTATAGGTCCTAAGTAGTCCTTTATTAATCAATGGTATTCACAGCATACAGAGGGGAGTCCCACATCAGGTAGTCAATCTAGGATAAAGGCTCTCAGACTTTCTGTGCATCAATCTCCTGGGAGTTAGATAAAACTCACCACCCATCTATGGTTGAGGGTTTCAGCTAGGAGGACCTTTCTTCGTGTGCACCCAAAAATCATGGACAATTCTGATATGAAGGGACCCTGGATCACACTTTGTCAACATTGAACTGTAGAGGCCGGTCCTACTGCAGACTAGATCCTTTTCTTCCAAGAAAACTTCAAGGGTTTCCTGATGTATACACACACACACACACACACACACACACAGAGAGAGAGAGAGAGAGAGAGAGAGAGAGAGAGAGAGAGAGAGAGAGAAGAGAGATAGAGGGAGACAAGATCTTAAATGTTTGAAAGGGTGGAGTTTTGAGTACAAAAGTAATATTTTGAGTATGACATGATTACTTTCAATTAGTAGAGAAACAAAAGACAATGACAGACAGCAAGGAAAAGTTCAATGAAACTCTGGGAGCTATTAATGTGGCCCAGTGATAGGGACTGGCCTGGCATGCATAGGGTCCTGAGTTTCATGCCCAGCAAAGATGTGCATGTGTGTGTGTGTTCAAAAATTAATGTAATGACTTAATTATGTGCAAGCTGACAGACAAAGCATCTTTAGCCACAACCCACTTTAGCACATCACCCCAACTGAATCCTGCCGCTCTTTCCTCTACAGTTAACCCTAAGGTGGACTGCGTGTGAGGCACCCATAGGTTCTGTTTGGACGCTTCAAACAGGCACAAGTGTTAGTTCTTCAGACCTGCAAGCCTCATGGAAGGGAAGATATTTGGCACTCTGGGCTTGCTAAGGTACTGCTGGCCATGGATTATAAACTTATCACTATGACCAGGTCCAGGAGGTCTGCTTACTTCCTACAAACCAATGCGATCCCATTGGGAAACTCGGAGAGGAAGTCCCTCCATCTTAAAGCACATGTGCTGATAGGGAGGGTGGTGATTTGGGGGTGAGGGGCAAGACCATTGAATAAGGACCAAGCTGCACAGGTGGGCTATTCAGCCATTCCTAGAAAACTGTCTACTAGAGACAAAGACAGGATCTCTTGAGTAAATTGGGAGCATGGGGACCATGGGGTGAGGGTAAAAGAGGAGGGGAGAGGAGAAAAATATATAGCTCAATAAAAACAATTTTTAAAAAAGAAAAAACCCTGTGTACTAGAAGTAATGCTTGTTAAAATCATTTCCCCCATACCGCAAAATATGCTTTGGAACACACTGAATTAAAAACTACTACCACAAAAGTTTTTTTTTTTCTTGCACAAAAATGATGAGGAAAATAGCAAAGCATTGTGGGTTGATGACTCAATACTGTAACTTGGTCTTGACCTCCCTGAGCAGATGTGGGATTAATTTAAATCTAACAGGAGATAGGAGTTACAATAAGTAAAGATTTCCTGTACCTAAAATGCCTGAAAAAATCTAAATTGGCTTTTTTGTGGGCATTTTAAAATGTGAAATGTGCTCCGAATAACGAGCTATATCTACTGCCCCGGAGCGTGGCTGTTTCTAGAGGTCCCATATTTCCTACTCCCTCAACCTCTCTTTCCCCAACTGTTTCCAGAAGGCAGTTCAAAACGATGCTTCCCTAGAATGCTTAAAAATAGGTCGCTGTTTTCTCTTTCAGCTCTCTCTCTCTCTCTCTCTCTCTCTGTCTTTCTGCAGTGCCCTTATTTGGCTTTGATAGTTGGCCTTAGCTGGTGACCCCCACAGGTAGGGACCGCTTTCTGATCTCTATTCACTATAAGAGTAGTTTCGAGGTCTAATTGCTTTTGCCTCTTAATACAAGGCCAGAAGAAGTAAAAGTGGTCTGGGTGGATAAGGATAAGTATTGGGAAAATAAAGGCAAAGGAGCCCAGTCCACCATTCCTGGGCTGTAGAGATATCGCTGGTGACTTACACATGACCTTGAACTCCCTAACAGCCAACACTGACGTAATGACTGATCACCTGTTTCATAATATAACCCAAGACAGAACTCTTCTCAGGATAGACCCAGTGTCCATTAAGGTTTAATCCAAACTCCCGAATCCAAAATGCTGCAAAATATGAAACATTTTGAGACCATTATGATGCCCCAGTGGAAAATTCCAAAGTCTAGTTCTCATAATAGGTAATAGACAAACAGGTGAACTGAAATTACTGTTCACCATTTCCTTCGAGCTATGTCTATAAGGTGTATTTGTTCTGCAAACGGAGTCTGTTTGTGTTTGGATCACATTTTTAGCATACTCATTATGTTTATGCAAGTATTCCCAAATTAAAAAAAAAATCCTAAGTATGAAATCCTTTGTATTCCAAGCTGTAAGACAAAGGGTACTCAACCTTCACTGTGTCTCGAGAATTTTCTCCCCTGTGCTTCTTGCACACATGCGGATTGCTTTGCTATTCACAGCAGCCAGCTGATGAAGAAGCCAGCCTAGGCGTACATCAGCGGAAGAATGGATACAGAATACACACAATAGAATTTCATTCAACAATAAAGAAAAATGAAATCATGACGCTTGAAAAAAAACTGTTTGGAACTGGAAATCATTATGTTAAAATAAGCAAGGCTCAAAAAGACAAACACCATATGTGTTTTTCCTCACACGCAGAACATAGATTTAAAATTATGTCCAGCATATATGCATACGTATGTGTACACAGGTCATGAAACTCAAAATTGATCATGAGAGGGTAGAGCCCATAAGGGAGGCCATGGAATGCACGTGGTGTGAATCTTAAGTGAGCAACAACTGGGCTAAAGAAAGGAGACAGCTATAGCAAGGCAAAGGTGGGGGCAGAGGGGGAGGGGAGGGATTAGAATGGACTACGACACACATCCAAGGACCTCAACATAAAATCTATTACAATATAAAATCATGTTATGCTTACTTAAAACATTTTAAAAAGGATTTCCTCTTCTGGATTCTCTGCAAAAACACTGTGGAACAGAAGTAGGGGTCCTCAGAGCAGAAAGACTGTTTAACAACAAATCCCACAGGCATGTGTCTCCCAGCGCGCATCTAGGCAGGCTTATGCTGTCATATGAAACAATGACAGCAACAATAGACAAAGTCCATGGAAGGAAGCTAAACAGGAAGAAGAGTGCGGCTCAGCCTCACTTCCTCGGCTTCTTCCTGGAGAGAGTGTGGGCTAGTTGAGGTGTGAGTAGATAAACCCCATGGTAGATCAGGCTGTCTTTTGACAACACTGCATAGCAGGGAGTCTCGCGCTGTCTCTCCTAGGCCTTTCCATTAGTGATCCAGTGAGTCCTGTTCTGTATGAAGAGCCTTCCATCTGCCGCGCTGCTTCTGAGATTAGCTCTTCACGCTGCCCTTGTCAGTAGGTCAGTTCTTTTCCTCCTGAGAAGACACAACAATGCTTGCACGGGCCACTGTCTACAGGTGCTTTCTGGGCCACTGCTAGGTTTGGTCAGAACGAGAAGAGTTAAATGCCATATCAAAGTCTTGGGATGTCTGTCTTAGTTATAAAATGCAGATCTACTACTTTAAAAGATAGGCTGGCTAAGGATTTGATGGTTACCTTCTATGAACTTTGAGAAATCTGTTGCAAAGCAAGCTACCGCCATCTTATCTTAGTGAACCAAATATTCCTTGAAAAATATTTTGGGAGCCAGGCTTCTTTCCACAGATACGAGCTTTTGGAAGGAAAAGAAAAAAAGCCTTCAAGGTGGGTTTTTAAGTGTGATTTTAGGCTTTCTGCTTGGCTTACACATTTTATTCCCTTGTTAAATCTAACAAGTTTTATCAGTTATTTTAAAGGATGTTTTAAAAATTCAGTCTGGCTATATATTTAGATTCAATTAAAATGTTTAATGCTTCAAACGCTTTCAATTTCTTTCATGAGTTTGATGCTTAATTTTGTCTTTCAAGATATATGTTAAATTCACATATGTAAAATCTTACCAACAGCAACACTTTGTGAGCATTTGTTCATGTTGCAAATTTTCTGTGTGCGAATTTTAGCTTAATATTAGATAAACATGTCAGTTCCTTATTTACAAAATTCCAGCTGAAGCTGCGAAGCTGTCCCTCTACTCAGTCAAATCCTCTCAAACGTGATGTCAGCTTGAGCTATGACATATCCTCACAGCCTTCTCCACTGAAAAACACGATGATGCTTTCGCTTGGCTGAAATATTTTATGCCGTTCCCTGGAATAAAGTTTATGCACCACTCCGGTCCACTGTCTGGCTATCCTTCTGAAAGCTCTCCTCCCAGTGCCTCTGCCTTCAGATAAGGTATTAAAAACGCAAAACCCATTATGAAATTAAAAGACCTATGTGCTCATCATTCATGTCCATGCCTCCAGAATCCACCACTAGCACATTACTGGACTTGATTTTGCTACCACGTATTATGGAATTAACGTGTTTTATAGAATCAGTGTGAAATTGTAGACAGTAGTGAGCTTCCTCTCAAACATGCCGATAAATATTAAGTAGATTAGGGTTTGTTGGAGTATACAATCTCTTCTTTTCTGTGAAAGTGATGATCGATTACATATATTTTAAGTTTTGACCAGGTCATGCCCACATAGCCACAGCCATAACTGTGTGAGAGTATGTGTGTGCGTATGTGTGTATGTATGTGTGTGTGGGTGTGTGTGTGTTAATGTGGTGTGCAGTGGCCAGATGAGGACTTCAGATGCCTTCCTCTATTGCTCACTCCCTATCCCCTTGAGAGAAGGTTTGCTAGCTGTTTTGGCTAAGTTGGCTGACTAGCAAGCTCCCAGGATGCCCCAGTCTCTGCTTCCCATTGCTGGAGATTTGAACTCAGGTCCTCTTGCTGTTGTCTTATCCCCTGAGCCCTCTACAAATCCCCAACCACTATCATTGTGAAGGAACACAATCCCTTCTCCTGACATTTCTTTTATGCTGGTCCCAGTTAGTCGCTGCCTTCACTCACAGAGACAACCACAGTTTGGCCTGTTTTCCGCTATAAATTCTTACCTTTTTTTTATAATCTTCCATTAATGGAGTTCCTATGTGTCCTATTTTGTTCAAGGCATCACACACCTGACATGAAGCTTGCCCCATCAGGAGTTTTCTCCCTTTTACTGCCAAGGAAAAAGGACTGGATGCCTCGTTACAGCCCACCATTCACAGCTGGACCGCCTCCAGGTTGGCCTCTAAGTACAGCTGTTGTGAAGATGACCTACAAATCATACTGCCATGTGCCGAGCCCTTCTTGGACAGCTCAGAAGGATGCTGACCTCCTCAGTGCACATTACCTAAGTAGATACCCACAGACACCTACAACTCCTACCCTAGTTAACTATTTATTTTCTGGGATCTTATACTATATGTATATGATTTACTTTTAACCCTAAAGGCTTTAGAAAATGGGATATTAATGCAAATATAATGTGATTTGTGTTTGACAAAGTGGATTCTTGGGGTCTTTCATATCCTCAGACAATATGATACAGATATTCAAGGTGGAATCCATAGACATTTAGACATTATCTGTAGAGCCGAAGGTTGTGTATATAACCAATAGATTATTTTGGACAAAGAAAATCTGGGGGAAAGAAATGTTCCAAAGACTTTGAAAAGTCTAATAGTCAACTGTTTTTCTCTTGAATACAGAAGGATTTGTGCAGTCTCTGACAGTAATTGCTTTGCATTTTTTATTTGCTTGCTTTTCTGTTTTCCTTTTTCATTAACTTCCGGTACCTGTGTTTAAACCCAAGAACTAGAATAAGGTAGGCAAGTGTTCCACCTCTCAGTTCCACCCTGAGACCTTAAAAGCAAAACTTTGCTTTCAGTCAGGATCTCACCAAAATACCCAGGCTAGCCTTGAACTAATTCTGTAGCCCAGGCTGGCTTTGAACTAATTCTGTAGCCCAGGCTGGCCTCAAACATGAGATCCTTTGATTTCAACCTTGGGGACATGGGATTACAGATGTGTGCCAACACAACTGTCCCTCCATTCTTCCTTTTATTTTTAATATTTTTATTGTGTAATCATCATACTAAATACTGGGCTTCATAGAAAGATTTTTCAGGTCAAATATATCAACTTCTTTAGCATGTTCATACCCCATTCTTTCCTGTCATTTTCCTCATGTCAATCTCTTTTCTCGTCTCCAGTAATTCCCCCTTTACCTTCATGTCATATTTATGTGTATATACTGCATAAATATATACACCACAGATTCTGTGTGTGTGCATGAATGTGAATGTGTGTCCGTGTGTATGTGCTTAAGTATATTCACCACAGATTATGGGTGTGTGCACACATGCGCAAGTGTGTCCATGTGTATGTGCTTAAGTATATACACCACAGATTCTGTGTGTGTGCTTGTACATTCTTTTTCTATAGGTTCCAGTTTTCTTTTCATCTACTGAGAGACATATAAACTGATTCTGTAGTTTGGCGATTTGAGCAGAATTTCCACGAGAATCATGGTTGAGCAGGAGTCTTTGCTGTGTGTAAGTATATTCCTTTCCCTACAACCTTGCCAACATGAGTTTTTAATGGTAGCCATTTTGACAGTGGTGAGATGGAATTTCAATATAGCTTTGATTTAATACATTTTTCATGTGTCTGTTGGTTGTTTATACCTATTTTGAAAATCCACATCTTTCTACCCTCTCTCTCTCGCTCTCTCTTTCTCTGTGTGTGTGTGAGAGACAGAGAGAGAGAGAGAGAAAGAAAGAAAGAAAGAAAGAAAGAAAGAAAGAAAGAAAGAAAGAAAGAGAGTGTATGTTGACTACCTCTCATGTGCATCTAAGGAAACCAGAGATTAATATCAGGTATTTTCCTCTGCTGCACTCCACCTAATTTTTTAGAAAGGGGCTCTCACGGCTGTGGTCCCTGTGAGTTTACACGTGAATCCTGTTGTTTCTGGAAAGAACTGGTACCTTGAACTCATCCACCACCTCTGACTCATTCTAGAAATATTTACAAAGAGCAAAACCCTATTACATTAGAAACCTGCAGCCAGTAAGCAACCCGAGAAACAACTTCCTGCATCCAGTCCCCTTCTTGTACGGTGGGAGCGCCATTCCAGGGGAGTGCGCAACTATCGGCCTCTGGTGAAGTGCATTCCCCACTGTGTAGCTCTGCTGAGAGGAGAGGCGGACCTCCTCTCTGGGCCCAAGAGCACAGTTGAATAGATGGCATAAGTGATTAGGGAATGGCTGGTCATCCCCCAATGGACATCCTGTGATGGTCAACAAATTAAACTATTAGACCAGCTGGAAGTTGAGAGAGTGAGAGACAGGGAAAAAAAACTTGCCAGAAGACTATTCCCGCATATCAAAACACATCATTGCCTGGCTGGCCTCAGAGACTGTTTCTACAAGTGGGTCTGAATCCAATCATAGATGATCTAAGGCATGTGGAAAAGAGACATGGGTTAGAGATGGGCTTGTGATACCAACAGGAGCAAGCAAGGTAGAAACTCATCAGAAAGATCAAGTTATCTTCAAGATAACTTGAAGAGAGCCCACTAAACCAGTGCCACTCTAGGGTGAGTCTACATTCCTGGTTGGGCCCTTTGAAGAGAAAGATCACACTAGTACATGGCAGGGGAAATAGAGATTGCTGAAGCAATTCAGTTAAATAAATAGACAAGCAAAACCCAACTAAATAAAATACTAAGAATTCAGGGGAAAAGATGGTATCCAGGGTTCCTACAAGATGTTGGGTAAAATGTCTTGTTTTAAATAAAATGTTCACAGAGGCTAAGAAAGAGGAAAAGTATGACTTTTTAATCAATCAACTAGGAAAAAAATATAAGAATCAAAACCTGCTTTTAAGAGGAGGACTTCTATGTCAGAATTCAAAGCAAATAGAAATATATTTGAAGAAATAAAAGAAACCATGCTTAAATAATAGCCATAAGAAATTAGACATATGTAATATAGTGTAAATACAAATCATTACATTAAATATGAATAAGTTATATAATCCAACCGAAGTCGGAGATTGTCAGTTGAGATTTAAAACTATATATAATATTAAATTCTACATATTAAATAATGCACACACACACACACATACACACACACAAAAGATCTACCTGTATGCCATCTGCAAGAAACACACATTAGAGCAGTGGTTCACAACCTTCCTAATGCTGTGACCCTTTAATACAATTCCTCATATTGCTGTAACTCCAAGCATAAAATGATTTTATTGTTACTTTATAACTGTAATTTTGCTAATGTTATGATTTGTAATGTAAATATCTGATATGCAGATATGGGGGTCATGATGCACAGATTGAGAACCACTGTATTAGAGTCAAAAACACAAGCAGATTGAAGATGAAAGAACTAAAAACTGGCATATCACCCAAATAGCAACCATAAGAGAGAGTAATGCACTAGGATCTCATCAGACTAAATGTAATATTTAAGCAAGTGATCATGCAAAAGATGGTGAGAAACATCTTCTAATAATTGTACCATAGTACAGAAATCCCTGGAATTTAGACACAGAATTGCCAACTGACTGTATGACCCAGTAGATGTCTATATAAAACTTACAAAAGACTGCTCATAGAAGCTAACATCTAAAAAGTAGAAGTCATCTAAATGTCTATCACTTGGTAAGTAAATAAAATATGGAATCCACACTGGAATATTATTTGACAAAAAATTTAGTAAGTATTTGAGACAAGATGTATGATTCTTGGAAAGTTGGAAGCAAAGGAAGTCAGTCACGGAAAGCCACGTACCATCAGCTCCATGTTCCTGAAGGCCCCATGAGCCGACAAGTCTAGGAGACAGGCGGTTGGCCACTGGATGTCTTCTGAATAGTAAAATGGGAAAGAGAAAACTGTTAGCTTGTGAAACAAATCTTTTGTGGTGACTGTAGCAATGATTGCATAACTTTGTCAGTGAATTAAAATCCAGTAAGTTATACACTCAAAATAGGTGGATTACACACCGTGTGACTTACGTTGAAAGAAAGCCGTGAAGAGAAAGCTCCTCAATAGTGAGAATAAACCAAGGTAATGAGGAGACTTTTGTATATACAAGGCAAAGCTATATGGTACACACACATACACACATGCCCCTCCACAACTACACACACACACACAAACACACACACACACACAAACACACATACCCCACATACGCAACCAAAAGACTATGAACAGTACAGACATCAGTGGCAGCAGAAAAACCAGTGATAAAATCCCTCTGCACAGACGATTTCCTGTTTAAATGTGTGTATAGCTGCCCATTTCCTGGCCCACAGGGGAAGATCAGAGGACAGAGAGCTTGTGGGAATTTGTTCTCACTGTGTGAGCACCTTTACCTGCTAAACCATCATGATGGCTCAAGAAATACTTTTAAATGCCAATTCCTTGGCCCAGTCACTTGGCCAGACAATAGCCAAGAAGATGTAAGGAGAAACTGATCAAGAAGGACTTAATTTTCAAGTTCAAATGGCTCCAACTCATGTCTTGTTATGTGAGAAAATTGCTAGGATGCTTGCCTGTTGAGGATGAATGCAGTCCTAACTGATAAGAGAAGGAAAACGCCAAGGGTGTGTGGAAGGACATGGGCCAACCTGTAACTATGTAGCTACTCCCTATTCATCATGTAAGAAGAAAACTGACGTTGCCCCAACATCTGCTTTACGTTAAAACCAAAGTCTTTCATTTATTTAATCTTTACAATATCACAGAGCAGTTATGGTTATGCCATTAACAGACAAAGAATTTAAGTCTCAATGGAGACAAATAACTTGCTGAAAATTACAGTGAGAAGAGAGGGATTTCAGTGCTGGTTTTTCTGTCTCTCATGACTCTGCTATTTATACTCATATGTTTTTCCTCTGTGTATTACATGGCCTTGTCTTGTATATACAAAATGTCTCGCCATTACCATGTTTACCTCTGACTATTTAGGAGTTTTTTTTTTCTATTGGAGTTTTTCTTTTCTTTTTTTGGAGAACACTACTGGAATTTCTGTTTCATTTTTAATCATTGCCTTAGCTGGGCTTATATAAACTCATAACTCAAGGCCTTAGCAACCCATTCCACCCCAGGATTAAATACAAAATGGGTTCAGTTACAGATTTTAAAGTATAAAAATATTGGTTTATATCAGAATTTTTTCCCCAAGGTTCAAAATCTCTCTTAAAGGAAACTCTCTCCACTTAAACTTTAAGCAGAAAATGTAACCTTTTTAACTTAAAAAAAAATCAAGGCAATTGCATTTTACTTTATACAAAGATAACCTTTTATTAGGAAAATGAAAGGCAAACCATTCCCCAAAAGTTTTGAAACCACAGAAGAGCAGAATAAAAAAATGCTGACTTTCATCTAGTAGTTAGATTGTTTCCTTCTTTCTGCTAGGAAAGACTGACAGCTGGGTAACTCAACTTGCATTCCCTGACCTTTGTAACACTTCCGGATTCTGCTTAAACTAAGCACCGTCTCAGCAGCTTCCCATTGGTTTGATGAGCTAAGTCATCTCTCACTTCCTCCTCTAAGCTGCTGATCCACCTTTGTAATATTTGAGAATAACTGTTAGTCTTTTAAAGTGCCTATTAAATGAGAATAATACTAATTATTAGTGTGTGCTAATAATTAGTCACGTGTGCCTATTAATAATGGCGATGTTTACTCAAATTCTCTATCTGATCTCTTTTGGCAGCATGGATTTGTAAAATAGATCAAGTTTTACGTTTGTAATTTTCATATGTGTGTTTGCCTGCATTTATGTTTGTAGAACACATTCATTCCTGATATCCTTAAGTCAGAGGGTGTCAGATCCCCTGACTTAACTGAAAACTGCAGGCATTTATGAGTTACCACGTGGGTGCTGGGAACCGAAACCTAATCCTCTGCTTTAATGGCAAGTGCTCGCAGCCACTGAGCCCTGTCCTCAGCCCCAGCGGAGATGTTTTACATTGTGCTTGAGACACATTTCTCCGTGCGTGTCACCCACGGGAGCAGAAAGTGCAATGGAATAGTAAGCAAAAACAGAAAACGTTCCGCAGTTGCCCGATGCTCTTTCTTCCCTAGTCCAGAGCAACTTTAGAAAAATGGGGTGACAGCCCTTCTGCCTGTTCCTATGCAGTGATGCAGGAAGGTTGGTAGAAAGGTTAGGCCCAGAGAATATGCTTGAATAAATGGCTCTTTCTGCAGGACCCAAGCTCACTTCCATCACCACTGAGCCATGGCATAGGCATAGACAAAGAAAACAAAAACAAACAAACATTAAAAGTCTGGCATGGTGGCACACACCTATAAGCCCAGCACCCATGATACACAGTCAGGAAGAGCACAGATGTGAGGCTAGCCTGGCCTACATTCCATCTCCAAAGAAAGATGTTGTGATTTTCTAACAGCTATGCCCTGAGTTTTGAGGCGTTTCTTAGAAATTTTTGCAGATAAGCTGAAAATGGATACTGTGGCGTGTGTGTGTGTGTGTGTGTGTGTGAGTGTGTGTGTGTAGCTCTGTCTCTGCGTGTGCATGCGCAGCCATGGGAGTGCCTGAACTCACTGATTCAGATGTCGTAAGTAGTCACTGGTGACTAAGTGCCTCCTTCACCTCGGGAGTTGTCTGTAGTCATCACCTGGTGCCGCAGGCTAATAGCGTTATCATCCTCACTCTGGTTAGAATCACACAGATGTCACAACCACAGTAACCTCTGCATATAACTAGATATACATGTACTTAAATACAGGAGAAAAGTTGTGCAATTGTGAACATGCTTATACTATTTACTGCATATGATATATATATATAGTAAATATTTTAACCTCGCCACCCTGACTTTTAATGCTCAGCCATCGCTACACTGTCAGAGTGAAATGAATGGCTCTCCAGTCATCCAGGCATAGAGAGGAGCTTGCTTACTCACAGACAGGGAAGTGTTTAGTCTGGTTTGAGCACCGGATATTTGATAGGAGTTGAAAAAAGTCATCTAGAAGAAATGGGGTGCAGAATAAAATATAAAATAAAAAATTGTCTCTGGGGAAATAGCTCAGTCAGTAAAATGCTTGTCGTACAAACATGAGGACTTGAGTTGAAGTCCCTGGTACCAAATGAAAACCCAGATGCAGCCGGGCATGGTGGTGCACGCCTTTAATCCTGGCACTCAGGAGGCAGAGGCAGGCATTATCTCTGTGAGTTAGAAGCCAGTCTGATCTATATATTATGGTCCAGGTAGCCAAAACTACAAAATGAAATCCTATCTCAAAAGAACAACCAACCAAACAATCAATCAAGCAACAACAACAACAACAACAACAAACAGGCATGTCAGGAGAGTCTCTAATTCTAGCACCAAGAGAATGGAGATGCCTGGAGCTCACTGGTCAGCCAGCCTCGCTAACTCAGGGGCCTCTGTGATGGTTCAGTGAAAAAACCATCTCTCCCATTATAAGAAGCGATTAAAGACACCTGACTCCACATACGTGTGCACATAAAACCACGCACCAACATGTACACACCCGCGGAAACAGATAAAGCACCACATACAGCTCACATAACTGACGATGAGTTCTAATTAAACCACTTAGATATTTTTTCCCTCTCATGTCTTTGTAGTAATACTTGTAATCTTTAAGCACCTGCAAGTCTTGAAAAGAGAACTTAGGGTACCACAAAGGCAAAAACAAACAAACAAACAAAAAACAAATCTAAAGTTGTGGGCCAGTTATACATAGAACTTTCCTTGCATTGTTAAACTTGCAATGCCCACTAACCAACAAGAAAGCAGGGGAGACTGGGTAGCAGGAACAGGGCCCAGCTCGGCATCACACAGCTGCCCAAGACCTCCACCTCCCTCCTCTGGTCTAGTCTCTTTCTGGTTAGCAACCCCTCTAGTTTTTCTTTCTATTTCTGTCTTCCACCTACTAACGCTTCCTCTCAGAACTCTCAGCCTTGCCTCTGCTTCCCACGGTGGCCTCCCATGGTGACAAACTACATACGGGAACTCGTGTGCGCACCGGTTCCTCCAGGTTGTTTCTGACGGCCATCCTGTCTCATCCATCCCTGTCAGCTATCCCCTCATCTTCTGCTCCTCCCACCCTCTCACTTCTCATCTCTGCTCATATGTTGTGTGTTTCATATTTTCTTTGTGTGTTTTTTTTTCCACCCATACATTTAGAAACATGCTGTTTGGTTTCTGGGTGGTGAAAGTTTTTGTTTTTGCTTTTTTTATTTTTGCTTTGTTTTTGTTTTGTTTTGTTTTAAATCAGGGGGACAGAGAGCAATGCAGACCTTTGCTACATGAGTTGCAAGAGATCCTGTGTCCTTGATTTCCTTCACGGGCCCTCCAGCTCCTTGTGTTCCAGCAGATAGGTATAGCTTGACCGCACTGGCCCCGCCATGTTCAATGTACACAGGAAGCTTGCCCTGCTTAGCTGGTTCACAGGGAGACCGTGCCAATCTTTGGGGATCGCTTTCCTTTCATCTTATTTCTTTGGAATTTTCTTTGATTTTTTTTTCCTGTTGCTTAAAACTGTTTCATCCTCAGGACTCACTTTGCCCCTCCCTTTGCAGACCAGGGCAGCACCAACTGAGCCTCTTGATTCTGGCCATAGGATATGCTGTATGTTCTCCTGGCTAAATTTCAGCAGGCTGTATGTGTCTATAAATTTATTCCTGTCTTTATCCCCCTGATGTCGCTTTTCCAGTTCCCTGAATCTCATTATCGGGTAATTAGCTAAAATATTTTTTATGTAGGTTGACAATGCTATGAAGATCCTTTTATTACTGTTTTGCTAATAGCTCATGGGTTTTTGATACATTGTTGTTTTCAATTTTATTTCTCTTGTCTTCTTCAGGAAAACATTGTCCCTTTTTTGTGTCGTTTGTAGTTTTAAAGTTCTTATTGTTTTCTAGTTTTATGCTATTGTTTTATAGAAAGCTATGCTTTTATTTCAAATTTTGATTAGTTAGCTGTGTTCTTCAGCATAACAAATAGCCTACCCACTCTGGAGAATACTCTGTGTTCTGGTAAGATAATATATGGCCTACCTCTTCTGGGTATGATGGTTTATGAATGTCTGTCAGGCTTTTTTTTGTTAACTTTGATGTTTCTGTGATCATTGCTTTTTTCTGAATGACTTGTCTATTGGTGAATGAGGATTGTTTAGTCCTCAGCTATAGGTGTGTTAGAGTTCATCTCTCTTTTTGATAAAATGTTTATTTTATGTGATCGAGTCCGGCTTTGACTCTGTGTGTTTATAGTTGTTTCTTCCTGTTGATCACATCACACCATCATTAGATAGGAACCTTCTGTGATTTAACCTTTCAACTTGTGTTAATGTGTGTGTGTGTGTTTGCACATGTACATGTAGGAACACACATGTGAGAGGGTGTGTATGACTGTGCACTTGTGTGCTTGGAGATTAGACTCGGCCGCTGTACTAGTTATGCTGGTCTGGCTAGCTAGTGAGCCCAGAGACCACCTGTCTCTGTTTCCTCAGCAGGGGTTACAAGCATGTGCTGCTCTTCTTGGTTTTTAAATGTGAATCTTGGGCATTGAACTCAGGGCCTCATGCTTGCACAGTTATCACTTTCCCAGCTGAGCAGACATCTGCTCAGATCAACCTATAAAATAAAAATTAAACAGTCATGTTGACTCAGAGCATCTGAGAAGAAAATGCCAAGAAGAAAACAGGCATGCCTGAGTGAAATCCTGTGAAAAAAGTTGAGGGAGTGGGGAGGCTGGAGAGATGGCTCAGCTGGGAAAGGGCTAACTGTGCAAGCATGAGGCCCTGAGTTCAATAAACCAAGATCCATACCAATGCAAATCTCTATAGCATATCCCTCTTTAAATGTAAACAAAAATTTATGGACAATATTTGGGAATATGGGCCAAGTTCTCTCCATACTGTTTCCTGTTGTTTATTGGGCAAAGTAATTTTTTGAGGGGTGTTCAAGGCAACCTTTTGGGGGGTTTTGGTTCATTAAACCATATTAGTCTAGAAGCAATCCATATGTTCTCATCCTCTGAGGGAACAAAAGAACCTCTTTTTCAAACCAACATATCCTTAGACCCATATTTTGATGACAGGATACCTTTAAAGTATATTTGTTGGTCACTTAGCTACTTCACAGTCAAAAAAACTCAAAGAAAACACAGTAATATACATAATCCAGACTCTGTATATTTTCCATTTTTATGTGGCTTATTATTTTTTTTTACTCTTTTAATCTAGGACTGTCTGTATCATCTCCTTAAAGACTTTACCCCTTTTTAAATACCATTTACTTCTTTGTATAACTGTCTATATATTCTTTTTCCTCTCTCTCCCATGCCTACATTCATTTATCATACACTGTGACCCATTTAGAGGTCTTTTATGTCTGAATCTGTTCTATTGTGTATCTGTAATTCTTTACTGTCCAAGGGCACTTCTTAAAATGATAAGTGCTCCTTAAAAACTTAAGCTGTGGCATTATGAGGGTTTCTATGGCACTTTCTGCTTGCCCCGCCCAGTCCAGCATGGTGGAGCTTCTCTCTGCCTCCAAGAACCATGCACAGTGCCCCATCACTAGGCACATAGCTGGTCCATGATGCCACCACGCAAGCAGTAGCACGTTGCTCACAAACCCCATTCATATGCTTGGTCTCCTGAAAAAGCCAGAGGTCATGCTGGCAGTATGGCCCAGAAAGTCAGCTTTTCAAAACAGTGCAGCTTTTTTTCTACTACTTCGGAATCAGGAAAACCTCTCTTAAAGGAGCTGCAGTGTGCTGCCAGCAAGCAAGGCCCATTCAGGAAAAAAAATGCAGCTAAACTTTGTCTTTTTAGTGTCTAGAATTCCTTTTCAAGCCCTCTCAGGTTTTAAGTGGATTTTAGTTGGCGCCAATTTAGGCCACTAGTTAGTTCCTGGAAGCTCAGACCCAAAATATCAAATCTGTCAGTTGAGGCTATTATAAATATGACATGTTTGTTATTTCAGTGTTCAATTTCATTTCATTTTAATTTACAAAGATTTAGATTTACACACTCACACAGTAGCTGATCTCCTGCAGAGTATAGGTGATAGTATGCTACAAATCTTTACCTTAGCTTCCGTGCCCAAGACTGCAGCAAGACCATCATCCTGCCATTCCTAGACTTTTGCAAGCACTTTCTAAATAATTTCTGTTTCCTTTCTCCTAATTCCCATTTGATATCCAACTTGTTAATGAGTTGATTTTTCTAAAACACACAGCAAAAAAACCATTGACCATACTTTAACTGAAAGGTGTTCAGGAGATGGCTCCTTTAAATTTGGGGATTTAACAGAAGATAATGAGAGACTGCTTTTGGTAGATGGTTCATTGTACTATGATGGGTTGACCCAATTTCTAAGCATCCTTCCACTATTACTAATGAAGTGCTCAGAAGGAAACACATTCCTGTGTCTCTTCCAAAATGACCTTCTATAAAACCACAACAGTTAAAGGTGAAAGACATTAGCTTCTCAAGAGTGAAAAAAGTCCATTTACAACACACTGGACACTATTTCTCAATCCAGAGAACCTCTTCATGATTTCATTAGCGAAACTATTGTTTCCTTTTCCTTGCAAGACAAAGCATGACTGAAAGGAGGCTGGTCAATAGCAAAGTTTATTAAATTTGATCTTTGCCTTGAAGCCAGTATTCACGTAGGAACAGTATTCCCTATTTTCACACATGCTTGTGAGTGCACGCATGCGCTCCTGAGTGTGTGCTTGGATCTCTGAAATCCTCAGATGTGTACACATGTGTTTTTTTCCTCTTCCTCTTCAAATCCCTCCTATCCTTGTCCCATTAGTGGTTCTTCCCAGCAGACAACACATCTGTTCTCCCAGCACAGACTTCTCGGTAAGGAATGCCCTTGGATTTTCAGCTCAGCCAATGCTTCTTCTTCCAAGGAGAAAGAATGAATTAATTGCAGGGTTTCACATTTTCAAAGAAAAAAAATGTTTAGACTGGGAGGGATCATCCTTATTAAGGAAATATGGTTTGCTGAAAAAAATGAATGACAAAAAATATTTCCTTTTTCTTTGCTGGCAGAAAACTCTGAAAGAAAACTCTGGGGTTAATGAAATCATTTGTATTTGATTATGAAATTTTTCTGAATAGGTGTTTGAGTCACTTGGCTTGATGCATGGTCACAGGAACCTGCAATTGCATATGTTGGTCAGGCGCCCATGATTGGACAAGCAAAGCAGTCTCCTAAATATTTCTGTACATGGCAACAGCATTCCATTATTTTGCAACTTACAATTATGCCTCTGAGTGTTCTAAATCATTACAGTTAGTGATGAAATTGTACAGTTTTAATTCAGTTTGCATGAAAGCTGCTGCTGCTGCTATTATTACTGTCATCATCATCATCGTCATCATCATCATATTTGATCTTTCCTTGACCAGAGGCTAAGGAAGTCACTGGTCAGATAAAGCCAGCTATACACTGCAGGAAATAAGATAACATCTATAGTGGACTGTTTGTCGGGAATATGCTAGTTAAGGTTAGAAAGACAAAGCAATACTGGTGACTGCACAATGTTTCAGAGATAGTTGCATCCCATTAGTAAATCTCATTTCCTTCGATGCAAATCCTCATTTTTATGCTTCAACTCAATGAGAAAAATTTCCCAATTGCCATTTAACTTTCTTTCATGGCTACCAAGATGACTTTATTTCCCTCCTTCAGAGAAGGCTTGGTAGAACTTCCTGTTTCCTGTGTTAGAACTGAGCATGCCTCCTTAATACCTGCAGTGGATAATGTAGCTGGGTATACATTTATTTCCATAAGAGAACATCTTTACTTGAGACATTTTGGAGAAAGCCAGCCGTTGGCAGATCAATCGTTTCCTCATCAACATGATGGCAACCTAATGACTTCTAAGAAGATAAATTTGTTAGAAACAGACAATCAAACAAAATCTTTCATCAGGTTGAAAAATGGCAGATGCAAAAGAATATATACTGCGCTCTTCTGTTTTGTGTGGAGTTCGACAAACACTAGAATCTCGGGTGTGGGAAGTGGCTACTCTTGAGGGTCTAGACTGGAAGACGGGGTGAGAGGATTCCAGTCCTGGTCTTGGTTATGTGGATAGATTCTTTGATGGTGGAGAAGCACAGTCCCAACTACACCATGATCTTTCTTGCTGCATCACACACTTTTGTCCGAGGGGCCATGGCTACTAAAGTCCACTGACTGCGTCTCCGCAGGTCATCCTAACCAGTGCATTTAGTGAATGGAGCCAGACTGTTGTTTTATTTTTTGTCTTTACTATGTTTCATGGCTGTTTAATGCCCAAATGAGATACTTCAAGTGGCCAGCACGGCCTCCTTCTGAGACTATAAGCTGATCCCTTGCTTTCCTGGAACTTGAACTTGAATTGAATATGATGCATTTTCCAAAACTCACGCTACCTCTATGCCAGGTTCAGACAAACACCAGGGGCTCTGCTTACAGAAAAAAAGCTTTTTTAAATGACACTCTCAGCCACCCCCACAATCTGGCTACCACCCTACAGTCTAGATAAAGGGTTAAAAAATATCCAAAACCAACAACGAACCCCTAAGTGCACTTCAAAACCCTAGAACAGGCAGTCAGAAAGCAGGGGTAATGGTATTAACTCAGGCCAGATTCACATCCTACTTAACTCTACAGGAATTCTCAACAGTTGGTCTTGACAACCCCAGGCAATTCCGAGGCTCATTAACCTATTTACAGGTGCAATGCTTTCTGGGCCTCCTGTGCTCGGAGAGAAAAGTCCTGAAATTTCTCTGCCGCAACCAGCAGCCTCAGTTCAGAGTCACTTGTGGGGTGTTTGGGGCCTCAAGATAGGAAATGGAGGCTTTGGGGGATTCTCAAGTGGAAAGCTTTTAAATTAGTAATATCCCTTCAACCATTTCACGTCAGCCTGCTGTAATCAGAAGGAGATACAAAAAGTAAGCGGCTGGCTTCCACGGCTTAGGATGTGTCCGAGGACGCCATTTGTGAAATGAGGCTGGGCTGAACGCCACATAGCTGAAAAGCTGGAAAGGGCAGTCACCCAGATTGTCTCCTCCTGTCCTTCCTGCAGTCCTCAAGACAAATGCATCTGGTTTTCGCTGAGTTGCAAAGAGGGACTTGTGAGTTAAATTGTTCAGCCCAATCAGGCTAAGCCCTGGGGAGCTGGACAACCCCATTGTTGAGTGGTTTCTATTATGGGCCGCCTTTGAGAATCCCATTATTTCTAAAACGCAAGTACTGCAAAAATCTTTTGCTGGGTGCACTCCTTTCTGAGACATTTCAGGGTTTGCAAATTTCCCTATGCTCCTCTCTTTTGTAAAAGGAACCTTGGGTTCGTCTTGCAGAGAAGGGTCTCTGTTGTGTGATCAATTTGTTATAATGAGATCTTCCCCGGGCCTGGCAGGTTGCGCCCCCCCCCAAGATAAACCTGCTGTATGTTGCCTTCTGTGTCGCCCAGAGGGCTGGAGACAGCCGCTTGGGTAGTCACTGTCAGTGTGCTCTAGTTTTCAAATCTCTATTTCCAAGAGTCATCTCAAATAGCCTCCCTTCAGGAATACCCAGAAGATAGAAATCTTAAGCTCACCTTGGAAAGCCTGGAAGTAGATGCTCAAAGCATCCCAGGTAAACGAGGGACCATTCTTGTCAGTGTTTGGGAAAGGCGCCCACCACATCTGTTTAGACTAAAAGATGTGCAATTGATTCTATATTCTAGGATTTTACATCAACAGATTCAGCTGAACTACTGGGGAAACGTGACCAGTGATTGTTAGTTCTCACCGCAGCATCAGCCCGCCTCTGCAGCAAAAGCAGTTACGTCATCACTTGTCGCCAGGTGCCTTTCCACCGGCGGCCTGTGCACCCCTTACCGCACGCAGGAACAGCTCGCTTTCTTTGCCTCTTCTTTCCTCTCTTGCTTCTTGCTCCTCTCTTGCCTCTCTTCTTGTTTCTTCCCCGTCTCTCTGTCTGCCTGCCTGCCTCCCTCAGGTCCCCACTCCGACATGGCTATTTACTTTCCCCTTTCCTTCTCCCTCCATTAAACCTCTTGAACTAACTCTGTTGCACGAGGCATGTTTGCTTACTGGCATACCTTGGCAGGGTCTGCCGAAAGGTACCCATTTCGCCTTTCTTTTTCATCCTTTCAGTGATGACTGCATGCAGATGAATTTTCTTCCTCCTCCTCGTCTTCTTCTTCTTGTTCCTTTTGTCTTCTTGTTTTTGCTTTTCAAGACAGGGTTTCTCTACAGAGAGCTGACTCTCCTAGAACTCAATCTGTAGACCAGGCTGGTATCGAACTCAGAGATCCACCCATCTCTGCCTCCGAGCACTGAAATTGATTAAAGGTGTGTTACCAACGTGCCCAACTTCTTGTTATTGTTCTTAAATCATATAATATACAGGCTACTTATTTAAATAATAAGTATTATAATCCAGAAAAAACAGAGTCAGTAGATTGTGCATAAGTTATATACAAATACCATGCCATGTCTTATAAAGAAAATGTGAGCGTATCTGGATATCAGAGTCTATGTGAATCCAGGGGAGAGAGGATTCTGAAACCCATCCCCAGTGTGTTCTGAGGGACCACAGTTCTCTGTTTCTTAATAAAACAAGTGCTGGGCTACAGGACTTCTGATTCTTTGCCAGCTCAGACCCTACCAGTTCATATCACGCAGTTATTGCTAGAAATCAGCCCATGCTGAGCTAAAAGGTGTCATAAGTGGTCTACAAACCCTGAGCAACCCCAGGATCACAGAGTAACAGGATTAGAGTAACAGAGTCAGGGGCATCTGTTTTTGAAGTGTTGGCATTTTTCTAACAATAATTTTAGAAAATAGAACATAGGATCTTTGAAAGGCCAGGGAGCATAATCCTTTGCTTCTTTGTCTTCTACTCTACTAGGTACAGGACCTGTCCTGCACAGAGTCTTTAACATAGATAGTATACCAATTAACACTGATTAAAGTAAGGGAGCTAGAGAGAGCTTTGTCTTTCTTCCTCCCCAAGACAGGGTTTCTCTGTGCAGCTTTGGAGCTTGTCCTGGAACTCACACTGTAGACTAGGCTGATCTCAAACTCACAGAGATCCACCTGCCTCTACTTCCCAAGTGCTGGGATTAAAGGTGTTCAATTCCCAGCAACCCACATGGTGGTTCACAACCATCTGTAATGAGAGTATTGCTAGTACAATTCTCATGTATGGCATTCTAAGAAAAAATTAGATTGCAAACACCTAACGCAATTATTATCACCTTAAAAAGGAACCAAGATGCAGTCTGAGAAAGTAAACATAAATCCTGACTCAGAAGTGATCAATATTTACGTAACAAAATAACATAAATTATGTTCCTAGAGAAATGCGTAGTCAAAAGCCAAAGGTCATCCTGACCTAAGGCCGCTGTGTCGTGATCCACTGTATCAGGATGTCAACAGGTGATGACAAAGATTGATAAATTAAGAAACCACATAGAACGTTTGTTCTTTAGAAGTGTGACTGCATGGGACTGGCCATGTCACTCAGCGACAGATTACTTGCTTACTATTCTCAGGGCTCTGGGGTCAATCCTCAGCCCTACAAGAATGAAAAGAGGAATGTGGAGTTGGATGCCAGGAGACATCATGAGAAATAGCGTATGGGGGTGGTGGTGAAATGGAAGAGGAAATGGTTTTCATTATGAAATATATGACGCTTTCAGCATGTTCTTTACCTTGACGACAATTGCAAATCTAAAAATCTTGTTAAAGATACATTTCCCGTAAGAACCTTTTTGAGAAAGTTGTATTTCTGTCAAATTATGTTTAATTTATTTCCGTAAAGAATGCCTTCAAAATTTCACTATTTATTCTACGAAGTATAAAATTATGTTTCATGAAATATTAAGTTCAGTAGGTTATGAAAGTTATTAAATTGCCATAAATGTGATTCACAGAGCATGTATGTCTATTTCCAGTTCTGGCTATAGGTTGAGACTTTAAATGATGTGTTTGGGGAAAAACATTTCAATTTGTTATTGTTAACATCAAGAAAAGGAGCACGCCCTGGAGACAGACAAACAAATGGGGTCAGAAAATGCAAGGATTGTCTTTGACTAGGAGTTACAATGTCGTTTATGTAAGTTAATAATTCATTTTAGTTATAGCCATGTAGCCTGTGAGTGTACTTTAAAATAAAACAAATGACAGCAATAATAAAAAGCCATCAAATATACACATAGCTTATCAATATAATTTATAATAATCGTATATGCACGGTTCTATTCCTAGCTGATGAGTTCCAAATACAGAGAAATGAGACTCAAATTATATTATCAATAAAATGCCTTGGTGTGCCACAAAAACTTCAAGATAGTCACCCCAAATTTCTGATTGCTCACTGGTCCCTTCTGTTGAACACCTGGAACTTGAGTCATTTATCTGATAGCATGTGATTAACTAAGTCACTTTAGTGAATAACTAAGGCCATGCATTACCTTCAAAGGGCACCACATATTCGCAAGTTCATAATTCTCTATATTTATGGGAACTAAAATAGTTTGGTTACTTTGTAACTATTAGGATCAACATGTATGCATGTGCTTATAGACATATGGACATAATTGGGAAATATCAGAATACACATTTGTCTATACGAAGACCTGTGTATAAATGTCTTCCCTCTTACCTGGTAATCAAGTGACATGCAGTGTAACTTCTAATTCAATTAGATCCTGAATATGATTAACTTGTGTACAGGGAATGCAATTATATAAGATACATTACTCGTGATAATTACAAAAATAATTGCACTTTATTTTGAAGTAAAATTAGCTTAAAACTTGTCATAAAGTCTTGACTCTAGCATGTGCTGGTTCCTAGTATAGTGTTCATTCCCTACTCTTATTATTGAACTCTTCTTTCAGTACCTGATTCATAGACATCATTCAAATTTTAGAAAGAAAAAAAGATGAATGAACAAATAAGCAAATGAATCAAGAGGAAATTCCAGAATGAAAAACTTGAGTATCTTACTTAAGAAGAAGCTAGGATTAACAAGGTTAATGAAAAACATAAAACTTTGGGGGCAACAATTGTTTAGACTGTATTGTTAATAGGACATCATATTTTTCTGGAGACTTATAGACAGCCCTTGCCTCAACCCTGGTCCCTGACAAAGACTACAGAAAAATTGAATTAGAATGAAAACCAGGGATATCCCTAAGGATCTCTCTAAAACAATTGTAGATGGGGCCTCTGAGGACTCTCTAAAGCATTGATGGGAAGAAGTCATTGTGGCACCTGGCAGTTTGATCTGGGATAATGTGGATGTGACATATGGAATGGGTAGAGTTCTGTGAGTCTTTGACAAGAGTTCCACATTAGGTGACTGCTCTCTAGAACTTCTGTATTAAGGCTAGACAGGAGTAACCCAGGCTGGAATTTCACCAGCACAGGTTGAGTCAATCCTGAATCCGCTAGTGAGAAAGTCCATGGAGTTTTTCAGGGAATGGGGGGAATCAGGTGTTTTCCATTGACCAAGTGAGCTAGACCCTGGAGCCCAAAGTCAGTGATGAAGGGCCCGGGAAAAGTCCTAGGAACACAAGAAGCCAGGAACATGGTAAGTGGCATGGGCAGAAAGAGCGAAACAAGGCATCTGAGCTTCTCCATGCATCTTCCCAAAGTCTTGATGGTGGCTGAGGTGGACCTGTCTGTAAGGGCAGAGAATTTGAACGTGCTGAGAAAGCCCGGTGCTACCATGACACTCTTCTGGAAGCTGGATAGATTATATCATCATCCAATGTTAACCCAGAGGGAGCTGTAGAAACAAGGGGGCAACTCTTTCTGCCCTCCATTAAGAAAACTAATGGCATGGGTGAGCCAGCCCTGAGGTTGTGAGCATGGGAGAGCTGTCCCCAGTACTCATCTGTTATACAGTGGTGTGGGTGGGGGAGAGGTGCTTCCCTTACCCCCTGTCCCTCACCTCCTATGACAGACAAGCAAGCTGACCCTCCCCCCTACCAGCTGCATCACTTGGGGAAGTGGACCCTGCACTTGGCCTGTGCAGCAAAGGAGAGCTGACCCTGTTGGCGGAGGTGTGGGTGAGCCAGCCTGGATGCTGTGAGCATAGGAGAGCTGTCCCCATTACTCTTTAGTCACCTGGCAGCATGGATGGGGGAGAGATGCTCCCCTGATCATCTACACCTGAGGCTGGTCCTGAGGTCACAAGAGGAGAGCTGTCCCTACACCTCATCTGGGTAGCACAGGAGAGCTGGCCCTGAAGGTAGGGGTGTGAGAGAAACTGACCTTGAGGTCAGGAAAGTAGAATTGGCCCCGCCCCTTGCTGCTTGCTGCAAGGGGTGAACTAACCAGGGCCATGGTGGAGCACTCACCCTGGTGGTGAAGACGAGAGAGCTATCAGGCTGACCAACCCTGCAACTACCCAGGCCCAGAACCAGGGTTATGTGTTGGCCCATCCCAACATCTACTCACATCTGTGATCTGCTGGAGCATGGGGGTGGGGATCAGTCCTGTGGAGCCAGGGCGGCAGGATCTCCATCACACAGGGCAGCAACGGGATCTCCTGGAATAGTCCCAGTGAAGGCCCAGATTCGGGACTTCAAACCAGGCCAATGATTCTTTGGGATGAATGCCTGCATGTAAAGATGTAAAGATAAAGGGGTTTACTGCATGGAAAACAAAACAAACAAACAAACAAACAAAAAAACCCATATATTTTCAACTCATCCCAACCTTCAACAATCAACACTGATCACTCCACAGCCAGCAATCTCAGTGGAGGCAAGCCATCTGCAACCAATATTACAATCAATGAAGGCTCAGATGATCAAGGAAGGAAGGAAGGAAGGAAGGAAGGAAGGAAGGAAGGAAGGAAGGAAGGAAGGAAGGAAGGAAGGAAGGAAGGAAGGA
>JABTXL010001002.1:4618950-4671771 GCA_025134845.1 Neodon shergylaensis
GAAAGAAAGAAAGAAAGAAAGAAAGAAAGAAAGAAAGAAAGAAAGAAAGAAAGAAAGAAAGAAAGGGAGGGAGGGAAAACAGTGGTTGAGATTGAGCAGCATATATGAGACTCTGTACTCAGTCTCGAATGCTAATAAAAATGTTGGTCACAAAACAGAGACGTGTGGCTTGAATTCAGAGCAAGGTTGGCACAGACAATTTTGTCTAGACAGTCAATGGAGCAGAGCTACACAGGCAGACGTCCTGTATGGGTCATACAAGCAGCAAGAAAGGCTTTACAATATTCTACCTACTTTAGAAAGTGTATCCTGGATGGTAAAAATCAGGAACACAGCTCTGACCAGGAGGCAGGCATTCATTTAGATCAGGGCTGTAGTCCAGCAAGTCAGGGACCTTCAAAGCAGAGTGTTGGCTCACAGCCATCAAACTTCCCAGAAGCTGGGAGGCTTGGGGCCTACATTTGCTCTCATCATTGTAGTCTTCATATTCAGGGGTTTTGTTGTTTTTGTTTGTGTTTTCAGCTCTACCTGCAGATTTTACATCTACTGGGTGACATATGCCCTATGTGATAAGGAAGGACTCTCATGCTCGAGGTTGGTATGCTAACAGAGCTGGCTCTAACTGCACCATAGCTCATGCAGAAAGAAACTTCCCTCTGGGCTTCCCAGCAGACTGTTTTGAAAGGCTGTAAGACCTTGAGGAGGTAGACCCTCACTGAAGAAACTGGGTTATTGGAGGCAGGCCTTCTGGTGGTATAGCCCACTCTCACTTCTGTCTACTGCTTGTTTCCTGATTTTGGTAGCTGATAGCTACTGCCATGCCTTCTCCACTGTGATGAGCTGTAGTCCTTCTTAAACTGCACGTCAGGATAAATCTTCCTTAAGCTGCTTCTCCTCAGGTGTTTGATCAAAACAGTGAGAAAAGCAGCAAATGCTCATATGTTCTCCAGGAGATAGGATACAGTCTCCTTGCTTGGTTCCTTCAGCACTTTCCTTGGGGCTAAACAATGAAACCACCACCAACACACACACACACAGTTTTACGGGTAGATGAGAGTTGATAGATAGATACAAAGATGATTAAAAACACTAGTTCCTGAGAGAAGAGAGAGGCACTATTTATAGGATGAAAGTTGACAAAAAGTAGAGCATTGCCTTCGTTTACTTCAGCTGAGAAGCTGTATGCTGGAGAACCCAAATTTCACCTCCCTATGCCTGTCTGGTGTCTGTGAATCACTTCAAGAGTTGATGTAGGATTACAATCAATCTTAGCTATGGTAGTATACAAGTTGACAAATACAGAATCTATAGATGAGAGCTTTTCACATTTTCATTTGCATAGCTGGGTTATGCAGATGTGAAAATGAGGACTGAAATCTCCAGGAACTTCCTGGATGGGATAGAAGGGTCCCCTGGGGGAGGGGGCAGTGAGTGGCAGAATGGAGCTGTGTCCTGAGAAGGCTCTGGTGAAGACTTTGCGCAATCGTATCTGTTTCAATGATGGTAGAAGTGACGGCTAATCTTAGTCGTCAACTGACTGCGTCTGGAATCAACTAAACCCTAAGATGCCGGACACTCTGTCGAGGGATGATTTATCAGATGTTTGAAGCAGGAAGACCCATTCGAACTGTACCTTCTGGTGGCAGTTCATGTAAAAAGATATGGAATAACGAAACTGCTTTTTTTGCCCGTTTGCCATCGCTCTCTCTGGCAAGTCCATTTATCCTGCTGCTGTGGCATTCACTCACTGATATTAAGACTAAGTCCTTCAGGATTTCAACATAGACTGAAGACCAACAGCTCTGCAGGAATCCCCCAGGCCTTCCGCACCATCTTAGGACTGCTGAGACTTGCAGCCTCAGGGACTAAGCAACTACAGTATTCTAGGCATCGCCAGCGTGAGACAGCCATTGTTGGACCACAGCCTGTAAGTCAGTCTGATAAGTCCCTTTTTAATATACATATTCATTCTGTCAGTCCTGTGCCTTTAGAGAACCCTAACTAATGTAGCAACAAATGCTTATCATAATTTGTAACTGGAATATAACAGTTGTTGCTGAAGCTACATATTTTGGTATGTTTCATAAATTTAAGTAAATGTCAGAAGAGACATAATTCATTTCAGAATAGACTTTTAACACACATTGATTTAAATGCTAATGAAAGCCTCCTGCAGCCAATGCTCGAAGAGAAAAAGTTTAAAATGATCCAAAAACTCATTTTGTTGTTTTTCTAACCGAATCATAAATCTCAATATTAAATGAATGTGTCTTTTGATACCAGTAACATAAGAGCATGTTTAGTACTCAGAGCGAGGAGACACACACACAGCTGTTGCACTGCAGACAATGTGAGCAGTTTTATGTCTCTGAGTGGGTGACAGATCTCTTCGGATGCTTGGATGGGCACAAGGGATTAGGAGAAGATACCTCTGACCAGGTTCTCCAAAGCTGGTGGGAAAGAATGTCAACTTCTCAACAGATAGCACCAAGGAAAGGAAGTTCAAATCAAGTAGTTCTTCAGAGGCTATTGGATTTAAAGCCATGGCAATATAAAGTGTGTATGCATTGTGAGCTTGTGAGAGTGTGTACGTGCACCCGTGTGTGTGTACGTGTGTGTGTGTCTGTGTGTGTGTGTGTGTGTGTGTGTGTAAGAGAGAGAGAGAGAGAGAAACAGAGAGAGAGAAACAGAGATAGAGAACAGAGAGCTGGAGCAAACACAAATTGAGAAACTGATAGATGCTATGTATAGATTGATGACCAGACAGATGTTTTAGTAGGGAAAAGAAGACACCTCTGGTCTAATTTTTTGTTTGTTATCTGCATTTTGATGTTATATCCAAGGAGTATTCTGGGCATTGAGGGAAATAATTGAAAGAATAAAAAGAGAAAAAAATACCTGGAGGTCATATATCTGATATCCTACAAGTCAATAATAATAGCAGCACCCTCAAATAACTGGATTAGAAACTGGTCAAAGGGCTATGTTCACCATCCTAGCTACCGGAGAAGCTGAGGCAGGTGGATTATAAGTTCCAAGAATGTTTGGCCTATGAACTTAGTTTGAGTCCACCCTGGACAGCTTGATGAGACCCTGTCTCAAGATGCAAAGTACAGTCAGAGCAGGGCAGAGTCTAGTCATACAGCCCTTAACCAGCCTGCACTAGGTGCTGGATTCGTTCCTCAGCACCCAAAGAAAGAGGAAAGAAAGAAAATGGACAAAGGATTTGAACAGATACTTTTCTAAAGGAGATATGCACATGAATAATGAGCCTATAAAAAGTTAACTACCACTAATAGCTAGAGAAATGCAAATCAAAACCACAGCGAGCTATGTCTTTATACCTTTCCATGGTGGTTTAAATAAGAACACCCCCAATAGGCTTATAAATTTGAGTGTTTGGTCACCAGGAGATGGCACTATTAGGAGGTGTGGCCTTGTTTGAGGAAGTGTGTCACTGGAGGTGGGTTTTGAGGTTTTAAATGTTCAAGCCAGGCCCAGTGATTGACTCTCTCTTTTCCTGCTTCCTGAGGATCCAGATATAGGATTCTCAGCTACCTCTCCAGCACCATGTCAGCCTACATGCCACCATGCTTCCCGCCATGGCGATAATGGACTAAACCTCTGAACCTGTAAGCAAGCGCCAATGAAATGTTTTCCCTTATAAGAGTTGCCGTGGTCATGGTGTCATGGTGTCTCTTCACAGCAATAGAACATTAACTAAGACATCACCAGAGCACCACTGTCAAAGAAGCAGAAGATAGCAAGTGTTGGAGTGGAGACCAGGGAAACTGGAATCTTGTGCCTGGCCAGCAGGGATATATAATAATGCAGCTGCTCTAAAATATTCTGTCGAGATTCCTTTGAAAATAACAGACAAGAACTTAGGATCCCAGTGTCTAGTTATTTATAAGTGCAAAATATGTAAATACAGAGCAAATATGTACACTCAATACAAGAGCATTATGTTCAATAACCAAGAGGTGCAAGACACCTAACTACCCACTGTCAGAGAAGCGGGTGAAGAAAATGCACTGTGCACATGAAATGGACTCTGACTTGCCCCCGAGGAAGGAAGTCCTGATGCATGCTAAAGCACAGATGAGCCTCAAGAACACTTGCTAACCGGAGGAGGCCAGTTGTAAAAACCACAAACATGAGATGATTCTGCTTTTGTGAAGCATCTAAAGTTGCCAACTTCATTGTAATAGAAGAGTGACTGACAAAGGCTGAGCAAGAGAGAGAGAGGATAATGGAGATTATTGTTTAACACGAAAAAAGTAACTGTTTTACAAGCCTAGAACATTCTGGAGATGGCTTGTGGGGCAATGTAAACACACTTGACATTTCTGAGCTATACATGTGCAGTGGTTCAAGTGGTAAATTTTATATTATGTGTTCTAACCACAATTAAAATTTTTGAATTACTTTGAAAAAAATCTACTTGTAAAAGATGAAGCCACACTGGCCTGCCTCCCGTCTCACTGCTCATACGATGAAATATTTCCTGTGACATCTCATTGACTCGTAAGCTACTTTGACTGTTAAAGGAGGGGATTAATGGAATAAATGAAGAGCAGAGTTGTCTGGTGGAGATAATTAAAAACAGTTTGGAAGATCAATCATGGGAAATAGGCAAACTGGGCTTTAATTGTATCAGGCATGACAGTGCACACCTGCAATCCCAGCACATAGGAGGCCAAGGCAGAAAGATTGTGCCTTTGAGTCCAGACTGGGTTGTACAGTGAGATCCTGTCTCAGCAACAACAGTGGAAAGAAATAGGATGGAAAGTAGAGGAAGCAAGAAAAGGGAGCGAGGGCAGAGGGACAAATGCTTGACATACAAATGGGCAAATGACTGGCATATATACAATGTTCAAAATAAACCTGTCATTATCTGTACAGAACTATCATTTCTCCTAGCTGTTCACGTTGCTTCTCATGTATCATTTTTAAAAATTGTCTTAATACTAACTTATTTTTCATAATGACACAAAACAATGCCAATCTATCTTTTATACAAATGCCATCTTTCACATCTTAGGAACCAACGCAAGTCTATGCTCTTCAGAAAAAAACAAGAGCTTAATAAAAATATAAATTTTATATGGAAAAATCAAAATCAGCATGAAAGCTAAAAACGATAATTTTGTTGTTTAAAATGGTGACATCAGGCCATTGATATCATACCTGGAACACATTTCATGACAGTTCTTTCTATGTGGCAGAATACAATTGCTGACTGATGTTTCTCTCCCACCAGGCCTCACAGCCATTTAGTCCTAAATAAGCACACAGAGGTCTACATTAATCATACACTGGTTGGCCTAGTAGCTCAGGCTTCTTATTAATTAATTCTTACATCTTATATTAACCCATTGTTCTTGTCTGTGTTAACCACGTGGCTTGGTACCTTTATTGGTGAGGCAGTCACATCTTGTGTCCTCTGTGTCTGGATGATGACTGCAGACTGACTCTTTCCTCTTCCCAGAATTCTTTTATTCTCCTTGCCCCCGCCGAGTGATGGTGGAGCACGCCTTTAATCCCAGCACTCGGGAGGCAGAGGCAGGCGGATCTCTGTGAGTTCGAGACCAGCCTGGTCTACAGATCTAGCTCCAGGACAGGCTCCAAAAGCCACAGAGAAACCCTGTCTTGGAAAAAAAAAAGACTATTCTCCTTGCCCCGCCTCTACTTCCTGCCTGGCTACTGACCAATCAGCATTTTATTAAACAAGTACAAGAAACAAATCTTTACAGAGTAAAACCATTGACCCCAGCACTTCCCCCTCTTTTTTTTTTAAAGGAGAAGTACTGTGGGACAGTGATCTGTACCCTGACAATTGCATTTTAATAAAATTCTGATTGGCCAATAGCCAGGCAGGAAGTAGAGGCAGGGTGACTAGGCAGGAAGTAGAGGCGGGGCAATGAGAGCAGGAGAATTCTGGGAAGAGGAAAGAGTCAGTCTGCAGTCTTCACCCAGCTGCAGAGGAAGCAAGATGAGATGGCAAGCAAACAAAACAAGTTAAATAAAATAATTAATATGTACACTGGACTGTCTAAGTTCAACTAGGAGGTGGCTCGGATGTTGGAAGACTGCGGGCCCACAGGGGAGTTAGGGGTGGAGGTTGTCAAGCTTATTTCAGAGTTGGGCTCATCATGAGAAGAGGGGAAAGCCTGGAAAAGAATCCCTACAAGATGGAAACTAGAACTTGATTTTTCTTCTTTGGATCTGTGTGGTACTGGAGATGGAACCCAGCGCCTCCCACATACTACATAGACACTCTACACAAATCCACCTCATACTGAAGAGGAACTGTATTTACTTCTTCTGTTTCTAGAAAACAGAATAGGACTGATGAGCAGACGTCTCCGGAAAAACATAAGGAAGGGTGACAGTGACGCTGGGGTCAGGTGCTTCAATGGTGGCTATCTCTCTTGTAATGGAATCATTCAGGAGGAGGCTGGCCAGCGGCAGATAGGCACTGTGTGGGACACAGCAGAAGTTCTTCGCTTCCTGCTGCTTCTCTGCAGGGAAGGATTCTTGTAGGCAAAAGGCAGCCAGACGAAAGAGGGGGTGATGTGTCAAAGGCTGATGAAAAGCAGGATGTAATGACCACACACTTGCAACCCCAGAACTCTAGAGGCTGAAGCCAAGGATAACTATGTGATTAGCACAAGCCTAGACTGTGTAGCAAGACCCTGTCTCAAAAGACCAAAGCAAATTCCCAAAAAAGGGTGAGAAGACCTGTCACGAGCAAAGGGCTGCTTCGGCACGTGAGGGAAGCGGTCAAAACTGGCCTAGCTCACCTTTACTGTCGGAGGCGGGGTCTGCAGGCAGGTACAGTCCATGGCCTGACCAGCTCCTCTGAGACCAGGGTGGAGACAGTCTCCTGGATGCCCTAACCTGCATCTCTCTAGATCGATGGGAGGGAATCACAGATTTGCATTTCACTTAGCGATGGCTGCTTAATATCCAGTGTGTGGAAGTTTGTCTCCTCAGTCTTGCAATGGTCTAGGTGCTTTTTAAGACTCTGGGACAAGAAAAAAAAAAAGGAAAATTTGCATAGAAAAAAAATCACATTGCAGAAGTGATCCAAGAAGAAGTCCAGATGGCTCTTCAGAAATGACTTGTTGGGTAATTACATAATATATTTACATAGTTCAAGAGACATATGTTGAGTGGTGTCTCTCCCAGTTCTGCATCCTCTGCTTACAGTCCTGCCTTCATTACCAGCCAGTTTCTTTGGGTATTATGCTGTATATAGCAGCTGGGCATAGTGGTGGTTATCTCAGTGCTCAGGGGGCTGAGCGGAGAATCCTGAGCTCAATCCTAAGTCCAGTGTGGACTACCCAATATGGCCTTGTTTGTAAGCAAAGCAGCAAAAGGATGCCTAGCACATCAGGAATCACTTGAACCATTTTAAGCATAGCATCATAGCGGTACAGACAGCACTCTACCCCATCTACAGAATCACCACATCTTCCCAGACAGGGACTCTTAGCCGGACTTTCCATCCCCTTTCAGCCTCCAGTGCTTTCTGTCTTATTTTCTCTCTATGAATTTGACTATTCTAGATTCCTTGTATATAATGGAAAACCCTGGGTATCTGCTTGATTGCATCTGGAATCAACTTAGATACACACCTCAGGGGGATCTTGGGAAGCTACTTCTTGGTGCATCATCTGGGGGTGGCTCAGTCATAGTGGGATTTGAGGGACAAACAGGGATGACTTGCCTGTCTGCTTTCGCTTCTCGCTGTGAGTGCATATTTTTCACCACTGCAACTGTGTTGTTGTCCTTTAAGCCATCAGAACCCAGCCTCTTTGGCCTTGAAAAATGGATTAAGAACCAAGAGCTCTTCAAGACTCCTCCAGATCTTTTGTGCTAGATTGGGATTGATGAGCTGTCCAGCCTTGGGGACCAAAGAACTACTGAGTTTTCTTTCAGCCTTTGCCGTTAGCAGCCAGCCAATATTGGATTACCCAGTCAACATGTGAACCAATTGACTAAACCCCTTTGCATGTATTCGTTCTATCACCTTCGTTCTTCTGGAGAAACCTGTTTAACACATTATATAAATAGAAGCCTGTCATATTTGTCTTTCATGTGTTGCTTATTTGACTTAGCGTAATGCCTTTAAAAATTCACTGAAGATGGTATCAGAATTTCCTTACTTTCCAAGGCTGAATGATAGTCATGTGTATATATATATATATATATATATATATATATGTGTGTGTGTGTGTGTGTGTGTGTGTGTGTGTGTGTGTTTGTGTCTGTGTTCAACACACATGTATATTCATATATGTGTGGATATATATATATATCTACACTATACATAAGTATGTAGTAATATTTATCTTTCTAATCACTGGTGAGCATTTGTGATGTTCCTACCTTGGGGTTATTGTTTGTGGTGTGATGAACATCAGTGTAGAAATATTCATTTGAGTTCTTGCTTTCCATTCTTTCATGTATATACCCAGATAGAATTTCTTTTATTTTAGAGGAATATTAGCAGCCAATTTTATTAATTTCTAATTCATTACATAGACTTTTGTGCATAGGCAACCTTTTTCGTGAGTATTTTTGTGCTCATAGTGATTCTTTGTCCAGACAGAGCAAAACTAAACTGTGAAGATATTTTTCTTTTATAAATTATATATATTCATATATATTAAACGTGTTTCTGGATAGTTCCACATTAGTATACAAAGAGCTTCTTCTTTCTTTTCCCTTTCTTTCTCTTATTGTAGATGTATAATAGTCCACTGAGTGGCTGTGTTTTAATTTACTTAAGTTAATAACAATGTTAGACGATGTTGCAATCTTTTACTATAGTAGAAAAGTCATGATAAAAGTCTGCTGATACATGAATGTATAAGTATGAGATGCATATAGCATATAATTCTAAAAATGAACAACTAGGTCAGCAGGTAAATGCATTTTTCCAAATGTTGAATGCTGTACCAATTTGCATGGCCTCCTTGCACGGGGGCCGTGCTAATCTTCCCTGTGTCATTCTGCTTGTAGGAGATGAACTGCTGAAGTGAACATGGGTGAACATGCTTTTAATTTTGATTTAATATTGGTGGATTGCTTTCCCTAGGAGACGTGGAATTAATAGTCTTCTCTGGCAATGGGTCAGCTCTGTCCTATTACGGATTTGCTCTGGGCTTTTAGGTTTGGCTAAACTGCCAGATTAAAACTGGCACGACAGGGGAATTTTTATTTGCTTCTTCTTCTTTTACATGGACGGCCCAGCAACTTTTCATGTTTACAAGCTAGTTTATTCCTTGGGAACTTTCTGTTCATGTCCTTTTCCCAATTTTCTTCAAATGACTGGCCATTTTGACTAGAAATGGCTTGTGCACTTGGAAGATTAGCTGACTCTCCGTGAAATGAGCTAGAAATATTTTTCCCAGTGTGCTGTACATCTTGCAATTTTACTTATGTCACCTGCCCTAAAAAACAGTATGATTTTACAGAATTGGAAGGATCTGCCTTTTCTCTTTGGTATCTGGACTCTGGGTCACAGTTAGCAAAGGCTTCTGTGTTCCAGGGTTCCAAGGACAGCACTGTTTTCTGCCAGGATTTTTTTTAGATAATAATAATAATAATAATGCCACATACACTTCCTTCCTAGTTACTTTTTGGAGTTTATGTGAGACACATTAAGAGACAGAGAGCTTTCTTCTACTCCAATTGGTGACTTGATTATCTCCAAAATGTTTGTTTAAACATCTTCCAATGCATTCGTCATGCATCTCAAGAGCTAGAAGAGACGATTCCCAGTACAGTCATGAGAAAGAGATGAAAATGTCAGTGGATGGCTACGCGAATGAATCATCTTATCATTACACAATTTACACAAGGAGGAGCATCACATTGGAGCCGTCTCTGCGAGCTGCCCATTGGGTACAGTGTGGACTGTGTCCTCTGTCACCCTCCTTTCTCTGTCTGCTCCTAACATGGTAACTCATCCTGCTACTGTTGAGATTGCGTACTGCGTCTTCATTTCCAGTATGAATGGCTATTCTTTATCCCACTAGCTACTGTTTAGATTTGGAGAATGCTACATTTACGTGCTGTTTCGTCTTCTGGATGCTGGGACGATGAACGAAACAGCTTAGTTGAGGAGAGACTTATTTGGGCTCATAGTTGTGAGAGGTTTCAGTCTGTCCCTATAAGGAAGACACGTTGGTAGGAGCGACACAATTTGTGTGGCTGAGATCTAGCAGTGACGTTTTTGGTCACATTGTGACAGCTGACCAAGTAGCAGTTTTCTTCCGGCCCCAGCAGAAGGGGGACAGACTCCTCAAGATGTGTCCCCCAGCACTCTTGCCAGCTGGGCCCCACCCCATGAAGGTTCAACAATGCTACCAGCTGGCAACAGTACGTTCAAGCCCATGACACATAGGAGGTGGGGCGGGGCATTTCACCTCCAAACCAAAACCTTCTCAAAGATAGCTTGGGCCTCGCAGACACCTTCATGCTCTTGAGTCTTTCCACTTCCCAGCTTTCACTTCGGTTCTGTCAGGGATGATGGATGTCAAGTTTTCTTCAGGAAGGTTTTCTGCATTTCCCGTCTAAGTTTCTTCTTGGCAATTTACCTTCTGCTGTTTCTGCAAATGTTATCATTCCTTATAATTTATTAAGACTATCAATTTCTGACATGTTCTGCTCACGCACAGGGCTCATTTCCAATCGGCAACCCTTTCTGAGAAGATTCTCGGTGGCACTGCCATTAGGGGGACTGTGTTGTCTACGAATAGCAATCCTTTCCCTGCCTCCTTTCCAACTCTGGGTTTATAACTTATTGGTCTTAGCCAACCTCATTGCCTGAGTCCTCTGGGAAATATCAAAAGTAAGCATCATGAAGAGCAGCTATCCTAAGTCCCATAGTCCTGTATCCTTCATCATCTGTCTTAGACACTACCCTTGCTTTCTACTGTAGAAAATGGAGACATGAACTTACATATTAATCGTCACTCTCTGACCCTCTCTACTTCCCCATTTGGATTAGTTTCATTATCTTTTATTGCTAAAGTTTAGAACATTGAAATTCTATGAGCAAGCTTTAATTAGGTCTTCCAGGCTTTGCCCTCAGATATTATTCTAAAACACTATGTAACTATTACAATTTGATAAATCTCACTCATCAAGGAATCTGCTGGAGAGTCATGACATCCTGTGCTAACCGCTGTTGCTCCACACAGGGCATCTGGTTAAGTGTGTTGGATTCTGCGGTTTGTCTCCTGACCGGCTTGTCCTTTTCTACTCAGGCTTCGTTATTACATGTCCTCATGCCTCACGCTGCTAGCTTAAGCCGGCTTATCATAAAACTGGTCTTGGTGGTGTGCACCTGTCAGCCCAACACATTAGAGATGAAGGCAGGAATATCAGGAGTTTTAGGTCATCCTCCACTATATACTGAGATTGGGGCTAGCCTCGGCTACATGAGACCCTATCTTAAATAAACAAGAAACCCGAAGAAACAACACTTCCTTTATTTCTAGATCTCCAGAGCAAGCCCTTCAGGCAACATTGACACATGGGATTTGTGAGTGGTGTGTTCTTTGCACTAGTGTATATTCAGAAGAACTCGTTTTTCAAGACAGGGTTTCTCTGTATAACAGTCCTGGAACTCGCTCTGTAGACCAAGCTGACCTCGAACTCACAGAGACCTGCCTGCCTCTGTCTGCTGAGCGCTGGAATTAAAGGTCTGTGCCACCACCGCCCGGCTCAGGGAACACTTATATCTGCCCATTGTACATCACAGGTTCCTCGGCTGGGTATATAACTCAAGGGCTAACTTCGTTTTCCATTTGAACTCTGTAAACCTTGGCATCTTGCCTTCTGGGATTATTGTTGCTAGTGGAATGTCCTTTGGCACTTCAGGGCTGTTAGTCCTTCTGTCTGCATAGTGACTTTGATGCTGCCCTTGGTACATTTTTAGGGTTTTCTAGTTAGTCTCTGGAATCCTGAGATTCAATCAGTTTGGGCCCTGGGGTCCCCGTGGATATGTTTAACCCTGAAATGATTTTAAGATGGAAGCATTTTCCTTAACTCACATCATCCCTGTTACTATAATTATAGTTAACAGTTTATAAATAAAGTTCAAAGAGTGAACAATCTGTTGCGGGCCCCTGTCCACCCTCTCCGTTGGCATAGGCTTACGGTGATGAAAACATCTGAAGGCTTGGTACACAATACCAACAGCTTTGATTTTACTTTGGAAGTTGAATGGCTGCTGCCTTGAAATTCGAGCGCGCCTGACAGTTATAAAGATTAAGCTGATACATTTGCCTTGGCAAGTTCCCTGTGTTACAGAAGAGAGAATGAAGAGGTGTTTCATTAATTCTACCCCTATGGGCTCCTTTCTAGGCTCTACCACAAGCAAAGGATGTCTTTTATGGTGCCCAAAAGCTAAGAGGGGCTACCAAGCTGTAAAAATAGGATGTGTGTGTATAACCAGCAAAAGAATTTGAAGGTTCCCCAAACCTTGATTAAGCTCTTCCTGTCAATGTTTGGAAGAGATGGGGTTGAAAAATGTGGCTTTTAAAAAAAATCTAGACCCATATAAGGACAGAGACAGGGTCTTGTGTTCTCAGCATGGGACGGACCATCCAGAACCAGGAGTCATACATAATGTTGCTGAGCCAGGAAGTTCCCCAAAGTTGTGCTTCATTTCAGAGCTAGGGTAAATAACCAGATCGTAAGGATCCCCCTCCCCCCCCCGAATATCAGCGGGAGGAACAGCTCCTTGTAGCTTCTCCATGGACATCTGGGACAGCTGCTGTGACTAACAGAGAAAGCCCCAGCTCCCTCTAACATACTGAACTCTGTAAGACCTGCTACAGGGTGAGTCTCATTCGCAAATGGAGGACATGCGCACTCATGGCAACACAGGACACAGGTGCCTGCTCTGCTCTGTTATAAGCTAATTCTCCATTGGATGGAACAAAGTTGCATTGTGATATGCAGCCAAAATATCTACAGCACGGCCAATCATAGTCTGACTGACACCTAGGCTGCATAATGCCTTGCCGTAGGTCTGTCCCAGACACTTCAGAGAGTCCTTGGCCTCTGTCCCCTAGATACTGGCTGCGTCCACTTATATCTCCAGACTTTGCCTTATGACCTCTAGGGAACGAAACTACCCCCTCTTGAGAACCACTGATTTACATATATTTGTTATAAAAGTTTCCTTTCTTTTGTAAATAACTCTGGGATATAGATAACAGGTTTTTAAAAATGCATTCTTTTCACACTGGAGTCTTTGAAGATGGCGTGTTAAAATATCAACATTCCAGGCTTTGGAGAGGCAAAGAATCTTTATATAAATACAGTGAACTCTTGAGACCATCCGAGAGCAATACAGAAAATAAAATCCTGCGTGTGGTGTGAGAAAGATGGTTCTGAGCAGACCATTTATCTCAGGCCTGCTTTCCTAATGGTCACAACACAATTAATCTTACTGTGCTCCTCTTTAAGCTATACAATGTCTAAACACGATTGAAAAAATATATTCTTCTTTTGAAACTAGAACAACTGTTTGTGAAGATGGTTCAGTCGGCAGGAGGCCCTGCTGTCACTCCCTAGTTCTATTTTTGGTGAGAGGATCTACCGAGTCTTGTGCTCAGTTAAACAGCTCTTGCTGCCCAGTGTATTAATATAAATTTGCTTAATGGTCAGACTTGTGCCCTGAAAGATAATCTTGGACAGAATGTTTAAAAAGTGCCTTGAAGTCAGAAACACAGCAATTTCCACAAAGGCTTTGGAATTTTTTGACTGCTGCCTAACGCTGGTATTTCTGACTGCTGGTACTGAATTGGCAACGGAATGCTGCCTCGGTTGCCTATAAAAGGAATTTCCCATCACCTCGACACTGACCCCATCTATCTGCCCTGTGTAGGGGTGAAAATGAGAGTAGGGGGTGAGGGGGAGGGGTGACAGAATGTCAGAATTCTCTCGTGAAAGACAGGAAATTGTTCAATGACAGTGGGTTATTTCTAAGTTCAAAGCGTTCGTCTATGCTAAGCGTTTTAAGAATGTTAGACGCTCAGACTTACATAGATAAGGCCATGTGTGTAGTCATTTCATGCTATCTAGAAAGGAGCTGGTTCCAGGACCATAGAAAATATGCCTTTCTCCTCCTCCTCCTCCTCCTCCTCCTGCTCCTCTTCCTCCTCCTCCTCTTTCTTCTCCTCTTTCTCCTCTTCCTCCTCTTCCTCCTCCTTCTCTTTCTTCTCCCCTTTCTCCTCTTCCTCCTCCTCCTCCTCTTCCTCCTCCTCCTCCTCCTCCTCCTCCTCCTCCTCCTCCTCCTCCTCCTCCTCCTCCTCCTCCTCCTCCTCCTCCTCCTCCTCCTCCTCCTCCTTCTTCTTCTTCTTCTTCTTCTTTCTCTCTCTCTCTCTCTCTCTCTCTCTCTCTCTCTCTCTCTCTCTGTAACAGAGTCTTGCTATGTAGTCTCTGGCCATGAAAAACTTACTGTCTCTGAGGCTGTCCTCAGATTGCATGTGATTCCCCAGCCTCAGCCTCCCTGCTGCTGACTTTACAGACGTGCACCGTCATGCTCTGCTTGTACTTGGCATTTTAAAAAACCATGTTAAGTCCTAAAAACCCATGTCACACTGCCCGTGGAGATGGGTGAAGCTGTTTGATTTGGGGGGTAACTGTTTCACTGCTTTGTAAATATTTCAATAGGGCTTCCATACTATGGCTGCTAAAACAGCTAGCTGGGGCCTTGATTAATCGGCTGGTTAGTATCAAATGGTCTGTGTGGGTTGGAAAGAGGGTGAAAGCTAATCCTTCCAAAGGAACAGGGTCCAAAGCTCCAGTTGGAGAAAGAAAACCACATTGATCCAGAAACTATGAGTCAAGCCTTCTTCTTGAGTAGATTTGTTGTTGTGGTCTGGTGCCAGGTATGATCCCTGTAGCTAGTCACACGCTGTGCTTGTGAACTCCACCATAGGTGTGTTCAGCCTGGATCTTCTTTCCTCCCTCCCTTCCTTTCTTCCTTCCTTCCTTTCTTCCTTCCTCCCCCTCCCTTTTCCCTTCCTCCCTCTCTCTTTCTCTCTCTCTCTCCCTCTCTCTCTTTCGTTTTTATGTATAGAGGCATTTTGTCTGTATGCACGTAAGTTTGCCACATCTGTGTGGTGCCCAAGGAGGCCAGAAGATGCTGTTGGATCCTCTGGAACTGGAGTTACAGATGATGTGAATTGCTAGGTGGGTGCTGGGAGTCAAATCTGGATCCTCTGCAAGAGCAGCCAAAGTTCTGAACTGTTGAGCCATCATCCCTCCAGCCCCCTGTGTAGAGGAGGAGAGGGATAATTTCAGGCACACATATCTCCCAATAGACTTGGAATGACGCAAAATGCTATTTTGCAATAGAAGGTCAAAGAAGACTAGGAGAAAAGCCAGCCTGAAACGCAAAGAAGGGTTGGAGGGGCCTGCCAAACATCTAAACTAAGGCAGCTATGTTCAGGCCTATGTCCCCAACCTGTTAGAAAGAGAAAGGGCTGCTTAACTTACCCTTTCTTCCAGCTCAGAAAGTGGGAAGTTCAGAGAGAATCTTGAAATAAAGAAGTTCCCAAGGGTCACTCTGTTTCCTCCCTCATTGATGCATTATTATTACGCCAGGCCAGACGTGTTCTCCCAAACAAATAATTAAATACACTTTCTTGAGATGTGCCCCCCCCCGCCTTGAAATCAAATGAAGGATCCGATTTTGTTGGCAATTGGTCTTTTGCGCTAATGAGGTGACCCAGAAGTTAAGAGTGTATGGTGTTATTCTTCCAGAGGACCAGAGTTTGGATCCCAGCACCCACTCTGGTGGCTCACAACCACCTGTAACTGTAGCTCCAAGGGTTCTGGTCCCTCTGGCCTCTGTAGCCCCTGCTCATGCCTCCACGCAGGCACACAGGCATCCACCCATAATTAAAATAAAAATCTTGAAATTCTGCAGCTTGTCTTAGAGGAGCACAAGGACTTTGGGAACCAGGCCTGATCACTGAAGCAGGACAGCAGCTGGCTTTCTCAGCAGGAGAAACTGTTGCAGCGTCTTTTATTTATGCTCCCTTGTCTCCCTTACCCCACCCCACTCCCAGCCTGCCCTGAGGCAGCCAAGAGGAGGAAAGCCCTCTCCTGCCTGCACACCAAGCCAAAAAGAATCTGGGGTGCATATCTCTACTGAGTGTGAAGTCCTAACTGTAAATACCTAGACGAACGGATGCCAAAATTATTTAAACCAAGACGTGTGATGCAAAGTGGAGTAATTAATATTAAGAAACAAGAACGTGCTGGGAGACCTGGGAATCAAAAGTTTCAGTCTGCCTCTGTTGTGAGGGGGAAGCATTTCAAGAGGGAACCTAAAGGTGCAGCACCGCCTTTCCTTTGCTCTTTCTGCTGCTTTCACTCACACACCCAGTCATTTGGGTGATCAACCATGTTACCAGAATCTGTCTCTCATGTCTTTTAAAAAGTCTTTACCCAGTAGAATTGTCTTTGGTCCCGCCATGTTTCCTACACTTTCATCCTGTCTCAACCTACCTTATCAACTCCATATACTAAGATAAATGCCGAGTCCATCTTAGGTGGGGAAAAAAAATCCTGAGCAACCACCTTCACAAGGCTTTCAAAACAAACAAAACCAAAGCCAAATATGGATGTACCCTCCTCCCTCTCCACCCCCAAGCAATAAACAGGGGTATTGGGGACAATATGATATCTTATTATCTAGGACATATTAGGTTTGGTTTTGCTATATATATTTCTCATTAAAAAGACAACTCTACTTTCTAATGAGTTAATAAAATTTTCATTTAAGTAATTTTGAATTTTTTGTTTTAAGTGATTTTATTGCTCTCTATCAGAACCAGGCAAAATTTGGCATCCTTATCCTTTCTGCTCCTCTCAAGATGCCTGCGGACAGAGACTGCTTTCTCAATCAAATGTCAGTGATTGTCAGGGAGATTGGGGCAAGGTCTTTTACTTAAGGATTCTCAAGATTTCATCATCAGTCACCAAAGGGACCTATGTCCCAACATGTGAGTCCCTCTGGATCTCGCCTGTTTGAGAGGGAGTCAGGCCTTTCTCCGCAAACTTGTAAATATGTCCTTTTATGTCATCAGATGTCAGCGTCAGCCAGAAAAGCGTGCTATGGTGGTAGGACAGTGCCGACTGGGACAAGCTCCTCCTCATAGTATGTGTGCAGCCCATGATGGTAGAGGTTTGGCACCAAAGAGGGTTAGTTCTGAAAACTTCAAAAAGTGTTTCACTGGTCCACTGTAGTTATACATATTTGGAAATGCCATATGATATTCAATATATTTATATATTGTGTAATGACCAGAGAAATTGGTATGTCTATTACCTAAACATTTACCCTTTCCTTGGGTTGAGAACATTCAAGATCTCTTTACAGTCATTTTAAAATGTAAAATTGTCAACAATATTTGTCTTTCTCAGACAGAGTATGATAGTCCAGGTTTTGTTTTCTCAATGGCTTCAAGACAACCAAAACTGCTCATTCTTGGGTCTAGTAAGTCTGTCTGTCATACATCCCTGTTCCTGAGGTGTCAGCAAGGATCCTGTGCCCAAGACTCCTTCTGCGTCAAATGTGGGCAGTATCACCTGGAAGCCAGTGGCTCTACGATCAACACCTCACCAAATCCAGAGGAAAAGGAGACTGGTGCTTCTCCTCATGCCAACTGTGTGAGACATTTCCTGGGGAGATGGTAACAGATGTCCATTTACCCCAGATAGAGAGCCAATGACAGACCAAACAATCAACGGCCTGTGTCCAAGTTGGTGACCCAATGAACATATCGGGGTTACCTACAGGAGCATGGGTGGGTGACTCAAAGGCAACTGTACCATTGAAAAGTGCATCTGGGCCTCAGGAAAGCTGCAGTCTCTGCCAGAAACTACTTTTTTTGGTTGTTGTTCTTGTAAGCTTAGGAAGTGGCCTTGCGAATCTTGTGAGTTTCAGCTTTCTTGGACTTGGGTCATTGACTTCCTAAGACTCATGAGTTTCCCTCCTCCCTCTCAGAGGAAATGTCTCAATTAGGAGGGATTCTTAGGTAACATTCCCTGGTCATGACCTCAACAATGGCCAGTGGCAGTGTAGACAAGGTCCTGATGGCGAAGGGTGAAGCTACATGCCATTGTGAATTCCCCGGTTATGAAGTAAGCCCACAAGAGCATCCAGTGTTCCTAGCACCAGGCAGGGCTGAAGGATGTTAGTTACCCATGCCACAAGGGACTCACCCTGGAGGAGATCAAGTGCTCTCAAGTGGCAGAAGCACTCCAGGAACTAGAGCTTCAGAGTGGACACAGAACAGCACCTTTACCAGCCTGGGCCACCCAGAAAGTACCCCTCAATTACCCTCTAAGCAGAAGTTAGAGGTGGTTCAGCTCTGGCTCATCCATAGCCTTACCCAACCCAAATCCTGGTACTTTAGAGTGGAAAGGGGAAAGAAGGAGAACTCATGAGACACGTGGACTCTCTTTGGGCCCAGCCATCTTCCAGAAGTTTCATTCCAAAGGTTATGGCATTCAGACCTACAAAGGAGCCCAGAACCCCTCTTCCACTAAGATTATGTGTGCCGCAGCCATGCAAATGGCTGAAGATCCTGTGACCTCCTAGACCTACAGAATGGACACTCCAGTGGTAAAAGAGCAGAAACAACTGCTTTTATAACATGGTCTGTAACACGGCACACGTGTGCTCACTCCACTGGCTTCTAGAGTGATTCTATCCCAGGGACTTGTCTTAAAAACAAAACAAAACACAAACAAACAAAAGCCACCTTGCCTCTGACATAGGAACAAAATAAAAACCCTTACATGATGATCAGAGCTGGAAACATAGTTGCGTTTTGAGTAGCAGCAGTGGAAAGTTTGCCCTGGTATCACACAGACCATTATATATTGTGTTGAAACTCAGTGAGGAAATAATAGCAGTCGTGATATTATATATTTGATATAACCTATTTTTTATCACTTGCCCTGAAGGAGAACTTTGATCATGTCTATGACTGTCCAGAGTTGAGGGTTCTTGATTCTTTTACCATGATTAACATGAGCATTGACTAAACCTGACCTTGAGACAGCCACTAGCTAGTGTGCACAGCCCTGGTCTTTCTTACACGCTTTACCTTGCCAGCTGGGGAGACTAAGACCTATTTGAGTGCTGGGGACAGCAAACAGCTAAATCTGGCCAAAACCACTTTCTCTAAGTAAAGCCAGAGGTTCCTTGCTTTTAGGTCAGCCTGGACACACTTTGTCCCGCAGTTAGTTCCCTCTTCCTCTTGCTGCCTCCTGGACCTCTTCAATTGGAGAGTTGCTTCCCTTTCATATGTCCAAGAAAAACTCTAGTCTTGCATAGCCTCTCTCTAACTTGAAAGCAAAACTAGTTTAACTCATCATTTGGTTGAAAACATCCTAAAGTATATAACTAAATGGGCTCCAAACCCAACTTGCTTGTTGGGTTTGTTTGCAGTACAGGAGTAAGAATGTGGGGCTCTGCTCATGCCAGAGGTGGGCTCTACCTCTGAGTTCCACCATCAACTCCTGAGTGGTAAACTGTTTGCTAGCAAAGAAGGTAGCGAGTACAGGTTCATCGGAGAGTTGAGGAAACTGAAATTGGTGTCACCTTATTTGCAATCTTTTTTAGATCAGGACCTGAGTTTTTGTCGAAGGAATGAGTCAGGGAGAAGTAACAGTATTTCTAAAATGAAAGCATTTGCATCAAAATGAGTGCCATGCTTTATGGAGTACATCTTACCAAGGACAGGAAGAAATAACCTGCCTTTTCATCTTTTATCCCTGCTGATGGGTCCACTGCCTGGGCCACTTTCTCAGACGCTTGCAGGGGTTTTGCTTAAGATGCTATTTTGTTGACATAAGGAGCTGACCTTCTCACAGAAAAGCCCTGCAGTCTAAAAGTCAGAAAATGATGCTGCAACTCTCATATTGATTTTACACACACACACACACACACACACACACACACACACTGAGGGAGAGATAGAATTGGGGGCACACCTTCAGACATTTTTATACTGTGCCATTATGGCAAGAGCATATTTCTAAAGGAGAACTTAGAATGCCCATTTGTTGTGTATTCAGGCAACGCTCCCAACAAAAGATTCCCATTGACACACAGCAGTAAATGGCTTTTCAATCACAGCTGTGATTATTTTAATCCCTTGTTTGCACTGAAATGCCGCTGCACCTGTGATGTGGGAGTGTCATATATCAATCTGTTGATTTCATTGGTTAAGTAATAAAGGAACTGCTTGGCCCTCATAGGTTAAAACATAGGTGGGAGGAATAAACAGAATAGCATACTGGGAGGAAGAGGAAGTGAGCTCAGACTCGACAAGCTCTGCTCTCTGGAGCAGAGAAGCCATGCTCCAGTCTCCCGGACAGACGTGAGCGATGAAGCTCCAACCCAAGATGGACGTAGGCTAGAATCTTCCTGGTAAGCGCACCTTGGGGTGCTTACACAGATGATTAGAAATGGGCTAGTCCAGGTGCGAGAGTTAGCCGAGAAGAGGCTAGATATCATGGGCCAAGCAGTATTTAAATGAATATAGTTTGTGTGTTGTTATTTCGGGCATAAGCTAGCCAAGCAGGCGGCCAGGGTGTTTGGGGACGCAGCCCCCGCCGCCCTTATTTCAACACACCTGCATAACTACCACCTGCTGTTGCTACCTGTAGGACTAGTCCCACAGACCCGACAAGATGTCTTCTTGGGACAACCTTTCTGATAGGGAAGGTAATTGTCTTGGCCCCGAGCCATCCCCTTGCCAAGTCGTTTACCTCAGATCTCTCCACTGTTTCTCATCTGATATGCTTGCAATGCCTGAAACTATTTTATATGTGTTACCACTTTCCCAATTCAAAGGCCAGTTCTAGCATGAGCCCCAAAGCAGTTTTTCCAAAATGTGATCTACCAACATGCAGAAAAGAGAATTGCCTTTGTTTATCTATTCTTTGTTTTGTTGGAGAATGCTTTAGGTCACCCTGTCAACTCATTTTGTGTGGGAAGTCACAAGTTCCTCCAACCTACACACAGATGCAATTTCTGGAGAAGACGCAAATCCTAACATTTCATTTTTGTCAAGTATCTTCTAACAGTATTGTTGCCATTTTCCCCTATCATTGAGTGTACTCAGAAGACTTCTCTCAATAAACATTTTGTTCTGTATGACACAGAAGTCACCCAAGACTCCAGCCAATGTGCTTTTTAAAATCTCTATCCAAGTCCTGGGTACACTATTGACTAGCACAGGGCTGGTGTTGAATGAGGTAACACACTAGGAATCCACTTCGTTTTCCCCAGTTTGCACCGAGCTACTTGACCCCAGGGTACTCTCTCCTTGCTTTTGCTTTTCTGTGCTCCCTTTACTTCAGAGTGGACTATTGTCAAGTCCAACTCAGTGGTTTCTGTCTCATTCCCTACATTCGTCAGATTAGTGACCCACAAGGAATGTGACCCATGCAAATTCCAGTAAGAACAATTAAATGTTTCTAAAATTTCTCTTCACTGTAATGGCTTTTGAGATTGACACTCATCTCTTTAGCCCACATTAAAACCATGATACCAATCACCAGTACATGCCTGATATGCCTTTGGTAGTCTACAGTTGAATCCTGAAGGACACTAAGAAGTGGGTTCAGATGACTCTGTGGGTAACTATTTCTCCACCTTCTGGGATGTTACTCCTAGAGATCATCTGGCCCACTTATTAATCACTACTCAACTGTATTTGCCCTATTCCTGCTCAGATATCAAAATCTTCACACAAATTTAGTTCACCAGTCAATATTTTTTTTAAAAAAACAGCTGCTATATCTTATGCAATCCTAGAGACTGAAGGTTAAGTTTGGATAAGGCTTAAAAGGCCGTATGTGTTGTTGACACAATGTCTATGGGTAAGCCATTGTGAGGGATGAGTGTGGGCTTGAGGGAGGTATTGCAAGCGTGTGAATAGTGGTGATTGTAGGGCACAGAATGTGAAAGGTAGACTCAAAATGCCGACTTCAGTATGGTGAAGATTGACTAACTTTCTAAAGTTTTTAATTAAAAAAATTATATAAAATATAAAAGTTTTATTGTTTAAATTTTCAAATTACGATTATTTGAAACAAGTATATACTATTTAATATCAGAACTGAGTTTATTCAACTCTGAGATTTCATCATACACCTGTAAGAATGGCCAAGATCAAAAACACTGATGAAAACTTAGGCTGGAGAGGTGGTGAGGTAAAGAGAACACTCCTGCATTGCTGGTGGGAGTGCAAGCTGGCATAGCCCCTTTGGATATCAGTATGGTGGTTTCTCAGAAAATTAGGAAACAACCTTCCTTAAGACCCAGCAATGCCACTTCTGGGTATATAGCCAAAGGATGCTCAATTGTGCCATAAGGACATGTGCTCAACTATGTTCATAGCAGCATTGTTTGTCATAGCCAGAACCTGGAAACAACCTAAATGCCCCTCGACTGAAAAATGGACAAGGAAAATGGGTACATTTACACAATGGAGTACTTCACAGCAGAAAAAATAATGACATCTTGAAATTTGCAGGCAAATGGATGGAGCATAAAACATCAAATTGAGTGAGGTAACCTAGACACAGAAAGGCAATTATCATATGTACTCACTCATAAGTGGCTTTTAAACATAAAGCAAAGAAAACCAGCCTACCAATCACAATCCCAGAGAATCTAGACAACAGTGAGGACCCTAAGAGAGACATGCATAGAACTAATCTACATGGAAAGTGAGTAAATTGGGAGCATGGGGACCATGGGAGAGGGCTGAAGGGGAGGGGAAGAGGCAGGGAGGGGAGCAGAGAAAAATGTAGAGCTCAATAAAATCAACAGTGTTTTGCTTATGTGGTTGCTGGGGATTTAAACTCAGGGCCTCATGTTTGTGTAGCAATCCCTCTTACCCTCTAAGCCATCTCCACGGTCCAGAGAAAACAATTGCTTTAGATGCTCCACATGTTGTATGGTATATCATGCAGCATTTGGTTTCTGTGCTTGGCTTCTTGAAATATTACCTGATTTTGATAGTTCCATCATGGCATTTCTGTTCATGGCCATCTGTGAATGAACATTGCTAATGCCATGGGCCTTTCCCATGGTTGTGGCTTGTTGTTATCACATCCCTGAAAGGTCCATATGTGAAGGTGTGGTCCCTGGGGTGGCAGAACTGGGAAGTGCTGTGGACCACTAACAGGTGAGTCTAGTAGGTAGTCCTCAGATCAATGAAAGGTACTATTAAAGAGAGCTATGGGACCTAGCATCTCTTTCTTTCTCTCTTCCTGGCTCAAGATGTGACCACTCCCTCCAACAAGTCATCTATCCCAGTTTCCACCCTCACCGGAGGCCAAACCAATGGAGTTGCCTGATCCTGAGTGTTCACCATCAAAATGGCCATCCAGAAGTATTTGTGTTTATAAGTTAATCAACTCATTCTTTCCAGTAATGTGAAGCTTACTAGTGCACAGGTGAGCCTCTGTTTTGAAATGTTTTCTCTCTGGGTCCTTGACATACTCCCATGAGACCAGAAAACAGGATGGACTTCCTGTTGCTTTGACTTCCTTATGACAACTGAAATCGGACAAAATTAGCTCTCTGCTAGGCAGAGCTATCTGGTTGGCCAGAAAGGGACATGAGACTCCTGTGTTCTCGTCACGTCACTAACCCAGAATCTTCCTGCTAAATGTGATTTGGTATCAGGCCAATAACCTGAAGGCAGGCATGAATGATGGAAGTCAGGGCCCTCAAATATTACCTTCTATTCAGCTAGTGCCTCATCCTCACCAAAAGTTCTTTGGCAAGAATGGGCACAGATCTGGGGAGAGGTGCCACAAGTCACTGGCTCCCGTCACAAAATATTGCAACAAACACATCTTCTTTTTAAAGAGAATCTGTACAGTCTGTCCTGGTGGAAAAAAAGGAGTTAAGTTTTTCTATTACTCAGCCTCCCCCTCCCAAAAAAGGCTAGTTTGGTTTGAGGGTTTTTTTTTTTTTAAGAAATATGACAGCACACATATCGGCTACTTCTTTAAACTTGCTTTACTGTGTAAGCTCTGAGCCACTGTAAACTTGCCAGTAGGATTCCCCAGGTCTATGCCCATGCAACATGAACCTGTGATAAATTGCACGCCTGGGTGCTTTTTTCAATGGAACTGGTCCGACTTGTCAAGGTAGCTGAGGTTGTGGGACAAGGCACCATTGATCACACAGCTGTCAAATGAAAATTAGCTTCAGGTATTCAGAGTAATTCTCTTTCTCACTTGCAACATAGATTTTAGATCTTCTTGTCCAGAGAGTCTATGACATACTTTAGATTTTATCAAGAAAATAGCCCAGGGTGCCTCAGGAAGTGAACATGAAGTCGAACAGACTTCCTTTTGGTTTTTGTTTGTTTACTCTGAACTTTAGCTTTACTAAGGAAATAATCAAATGAAACTATCTTAGAGTCTCATACTTCTATAGTACTGGATAGCAACCACCATAAAGCAGCAGATCCTGGATACATCCGCCAGCCTGGATGCCCACTTCATATCCAATCCCAAGCACCTGTATCCTGAGAAGCATAGCTGATTGAACTTTCCAGACGAGGCATTCTGTGCAAGTCGGAGCTGTTGAAGCTCAGCCAGGGTGCCAATGTGGGCTTACTTGATTATGAACTCTTCCATAGGTGTACGCAGCCCTAACCCTAACCTACCCCATGAGAACCTTGCCATATATCCAAGTCCAGAGCCCTTTGAAATCACCTTAGCCTATGGTCCAGAAGGCATTGCTCTTATGGAGGAGTCTCCACTTGCTAGGCATTCAGCAAAGAAGCATATCAAAGGACTTACCTTATGGATCACTCCTCTGAAGCTCATCAGAGAAGCTTCAGAGAGCCTTGTGGTTCCCAGATGAAAGGGACGACAGAAGTGCAAATCGTTGGCATTCAATGGGAAAGAAGAGCACTGGAGATTCAAGTGCGGTTGGGGCGAAATTAAAACTAAGAACAAAGGGAAGGAAATTAAATTCAGAGCTGCTCCTTAAAAGGTTGGCTTCTGATTTTCATCTTGGAAAAAAAAAAAGTCTCCAGGAAAAAGCTGTTTCCAGCTCTGTCCATCCTCTAACCTTTTTATAGCATCTTTCATCTACTGTATGGTTGGAGGAGAGAATGGAGTTCAGGGTGATCAAGTCACGGCAGGACTTAGCATTTAGAAGTAATGGCTTATTTATATGGAATGATGGCAATAGTATCCATGGTTCACAAATAATGTAGGTCAACACAGAGGATCAAAAGAACAACTCAGCAAAGTCTGATCAAACAGCAGCCACAAACAGCCTTCTGTTTCTTATGTTCCCCGTTGGCTTATCTCTTTGGCAGAGACATACAGTTTCATTGCAGGTTAGAAATATAAACCGTGTCCACACTAGAAATGGCACTGATAGCATCATGGGTTTCTTTTAAGACTTCTTGTGTGACCCCTCACTCATCTCCATCACTGCAACTTTTTGTGTCTTCTCTCTTCCTCTATGGGAAGTTTTCAAAAAAGCTTCTTGGTGATGTTACAGCTATAGATTATTACAGGAACATTTTAAATTGCAAGATAGTGTTGCAGGATTGCTATGGTGCATGCCCTTATTAGTAAATGGGGACTGCATTAAAATATTAGCTCAGACAAAATCGTGTGTGCATGTGCACGTGCGTGCATGGGTATTAGCATTAGTTTTAACAATCACAAGAAAAATTTAGATGCCTTGTGGAAACAACATAAAAATATTCACCCTGTATAAATTTTAGCATTAGTCTAAGTGAACAGGAGAAGAATTTCATTTGTCCAATGGCCAGAGCACAAGTTTAGAAAGCTGAAAATCAGCTTCTTGCCTCAGTTTCCCCAATAGTAATGAAAATAATATTATTTCCCACCTCCCAGTTGCTGGAGAAATTGAATAGGGTAGAGGACATGGTGCTTCTCTGGGATTTTTAATAAACACACAGAGAGATTGCATGATCATACTACTTTTGCATCTGGGTTTTGATGACGAGAAGGGATTCTGGATGAAGGGATGATGATAAGTAGTCCAGCCTTTGACTAAACAAGAAGTAATGGGTATCATGTGGGTACCGCTTCCTACAGGAACTACAGTTTTGCGCTTTTCCCCGTCACATGTGAATATTGCAGCCTCTGCCTCCGTCCCCAGCCTGACCGTCCTTACTGTCATGGTAGTTTTACTTGTCATTCTCTCCGCAGTCTTCCTACATTTTCACACAGAATGCCTTAGCCCACCCTTGGGGTGTGTAGGCAGAGCACACGGGCTCCTGCTCATTCAGTTATTAGTGCCATCTTCAGTTTTTTAAATCATTGATTCAACAAATATTTTTTTAACCTTGACTCTGCCAGATAGTGTCCCCGAACAAGGAATGAAAGCAGGAACAAGGGGATCACAGTTTAAGTGCTGCCTGCGAGTGCACCTGCACATATACACAAAGGCAGGCCAGCGGCGCAATGCAGTCTGGGATCCTGGAGCAAACTTCCAGAGACTAAGGAGGTCTTGGGCCAAAGAGGCTGCTCGGAGATCCCTCAGGCAGCTCAGAGGCTTGATGCTACCACTTGACAGAGTCATGCCCTCCATCTGCAGGTCGGGCCCGTCCTATTTAGAATAAACTGACCGGGAAAGAGAAAAGGGAACTGACTGGGAGTCATGTGCCCCAGACTGAGCCCCAGTTCTGCTTTTAACCACCTGTGTTTCTCGGGGACTCCTCTCTCCAACGCTGAACCTCAGCTTTGCCTTCAGGGAAGCATGTAATAATATTAGGACTTTTGTGGTCTTTATCAATTTTTAACTTGTATATCAAAGTGTTTATTCTGATACCCAAATTCCCCTTTCAAACTGAGGAATAATTTTATAGCTCTATCATTCCCAAAAGGAAGTTCTTCAATATATCTAGAGAATATTTCATTGTCTACTAGTTTGTCCACCGAACTGGGTCTTTGCACTAATCATGACTATGCCTTAACTTTCCTGGGAATCCCTGCTATGGGGGGTCTTGGTCAGATGAATGAACATTCATTCTGTGCTGCTAGACAATAGACAATGAAGAAATGTCTACTAGCCCTGAGAGAGACTTAGCAAAGCTGGCCATCTTTACCAATGTTTCTTTACGAGGGTCAGAATCTCTAAATCCACTGTACATGGCCATCCCACTGCCATCTTAACTCTCCCACTGCCATCTTGACCCTCCCACTGCCATCTTGACCCTCCCACTGCCATCATGACCCTCCGGCTGCCATCTTGGCCCCCCTGCTGCCATCTTGACCCTCCTGCTATATCTCTGGAAAAGAGAGAAGATTCCCTTTCCCGCCCTTCCCCTGACCACCACACTTCACCCTCTCAGCACTCGAGAAGTTTCTTCTCTCAGTGGCAGACCTTTCTGCTAGAGGAAAATGTATCTTTTTGTCTTTTTCCTTCCTAGTCTGCTGATGTCCCTGCTTGAAACCCATTGCATCTTGGTTTGACACAGAGCGAGGTTTCTGAAAACCCAGGCACGGGACTTGTTTCTTCACATCTCTGTGCCTTCATGCCTCTCCTGAGATTCCAGTGTCATGGCTGTGAACATGCTAGAGCTATGGGTGGGGACAGCAAGGCCAGACATGGGCTTCTGTGCCAAGTTGGTGATGTCTTTAGTGCAAGTGCAGCCTGAGCCAAACCCTTTCCCTTCCTCCCTGCTCTGAAGGGGTAGGAGTTCAAGCTAGCATGTCCAGCACCCCGAGCCCCAGCTTTGTCCTCTTGCCTGTCAACAGTCCAACCATAGGAGAGATCCATCTGTCTTTACAAAAACACGTATAAGACATATAGAGCTTAATGAAAATGATTTCTGGAAAATCATTCTTTGCGGCAGCGGAGATGTAGCTGTGCTTTGCATTCGCTTAAGAGGCAGCAGTAAAAGGACTTTGGCTATAAAACTGCAGAGGGTCAGCAAGCTAGGAGGAGAGAATATAATGGAAGGTTCTACTGATCTAAAGAAAACAAAGGCGGTTTCAAATCATAAACATACATGTGTGCATGCACACATGTACAGGCACGCGTGTGCACACACATGGGCATACACGCCTATCTCAGGAGTTTTGATGCAATCAATAGGCAGACACATTACAGACCCATATGAAAAGCACTGTTCTCATAGTTTTCTAAGATATCTGATTTCCCAAAGCCAAGGGTCATTGCATGTAGAGAATCAAGAAGAGACAAATAAAGTGGCAAAGTAGCTCACACATGTGCCGACACTGAAGCCAAGACTGGGTCTTCCCCTGTCGGTTATTTTAAGAAGGAGGGTTAGGGCAACAGTTGAGATGCTACCATAAAGAACTTGCTCGTTAAGGTCCTAATATCGAGCCCTCTTTCCATGTTTTTCTAAGTGAGCTTGATTTGGGAGGTGTCTCAGGTGACGACTATTCTCTTCAGAGCCATAGAAATTGGCCGGGATTTGCCTCATGCCCGTGATCTTTTCCTATCCCTGAACTCTCTTCTCTTGCAAGCTAACTGCTGGTCTCAAAGGCCCTTCTTTAGCTGGAAGGGTTGGAGATTGCCAAGAGCACAAAAGTAACCATGTCACCACCTCAGGCAGTCGATACCAGGTCAGTTAAACAGAAGCACAACCACATTTGAAAATATCCTCACAGTTTTGGCGACCATGCTCTCTAACTTCAATCCTAGCTTTGGCATTTGAAAATCCTCCAAAGGTCTCCCAATTTTCCTTGCTCATGGCAGCTGCACTGCTTCCTTGGCAGATCTGACTCTTTATCAAGTTCACCATTTCCTACCCTCAGACCCACAGTGAACTGAATATCCACAACAATCCGCAAGGCTTCTGTCATGCAAATGGGAAAGCTCTTGCTCTGGCAAATGCTCTATGTGTTACATCTGCGTGTTGAATTTTCTTTACTGTGGTCAACTGTAGGTGGAGTCACCTAAGAAGTTTCAAATCATTCCAAAAAATGGCATAAAAAAATTTAACTTCAGTGCTGGCATTAAGAAAAGAGCAATGGGGGCTGGAGAGATGACTCAGAGGTTAAGAGCAATTGGCTGCTTTTCCAGAGGTCCTGAGTTCACTTCACTGCAACCACATGGTGGCTCACAATCATCTGTAATGAGATCTGGTGCCCTCGATTGGTGTGTGTATACATAATAGATAGATAGATAGATAGATAGATAGATAGATAGATAGATAGATAGATAATGGATGGATAGATAGATAGATGATGGATAGATAGATAGACAGATAGATAGATGATGGATAGATAGACAGATGACAGATAGATAGATAGATAGATAGATAGATAGATAGATAGATAGATAGATAGATAGATAATAGATAGATAGATGATGGACGGATAGATAGATAGATAGATAGATAGATAGATAGATAGATAGACAGACAGACAGACTGGGTTTAGAGAAACATTCTCAGAACATGTGTGAATTCAACAAGCAACTCCTGTTCCTATCCCCAGATTCTGCTGACCTATACAGGAACGCATCCTGTGCCATTGGCATCCAGCTAATGCTTACTACGGAAATGCATGTGATAGTCAGATTTTAACTGGCTGAATTAAGCGAGGTGTTGGAGTAGAGACTTTATAGTATCTCCTTCCCACAACCACTGCCGTTCCTCCTCAGCTGTCTAGCTCTTAATCCCCAAGGTCAACCCCAAGGCAGCTGGTGAAGACTGTGCTCAATCTTAAACCATCCCCTCTAAGCCTGCTGCTCAGGGGAATTCCTTTAAGGTCTTCTGCAGATGGCAATGTGGTTAGAATTGCCCGGAGTCTTCTCCACAGTGTTCTTTGAGTGTACGTTGGCTTGGAATGATAGTCAACACCCAATGTAAAAACATTGTTTCTTGATGGCTTGCATTTTCCCTTTGCCTCTGTTGAAAAGTTTGATTTTTATTTGGTGAAATAACTATATACATTTTTATGTGTCCTGTCAAGCATCGATGCATACACACATTATAAGTAATGATCAAATAGGGGTGATTAGCATACACATTTCTTGTTTCTTTGTGGAAAGAATGTTTAAAATCCTTTAACTATTTTGAAACACATAATAAAATATTATTAAAGTCCACTCTACTGTGCAACAGAATGCCAGAAACTGTGAAATGTGTTCCCTGATCTAACTGTGACTTTGTACCTGTGGAATAATGGTCTTTCTTTGTCCCTTACCTCTAATGTTATTGCAATGCTATTCATAATATAATCTGTGTAAGTGTGCACTGGTGGATGAATGGCTCAAGGATCTCTCTCTCTCTCTCTCTCTCTCTCTCTCTCTCTCTCTCTCTCTGGAATATTATTCCATATTGAGAAGGGAAATCCTACAGTTTGCTCCCAGTTGACTAACAAGGACATTATTTGGAGTGCAGTATGCTTAGTAGAGAAAGACAAACACCACACACACCAGCGTCCACAGCTGTGGAAGCCTTTGGTTTTCACATAACATAGGATCGTCTTGTGAGTTACTGTTCCCTGAGTCTGCTAAAATTAGCTGGTGTTCTAGCCCCTCCCCCGCACTACTTAGTGGTAAATAGACATTTCCTCATTCACACCACTCCAGGCCGACTAAAGATTCAGTTTGGGGTATGAGTATGACGTCTTAGTAAAACGATTAGCGATTGGGGGAGGAGGTAGGCATTAAACTGTCCCTAAAATGTTATATAAAAATATATATGAAAAAATTTGTGTATGAACTATCACAAAGTATCCTATCTGGTGGCTGTAAGAGGTTTTAGATACCAGACATTTCTTTGGTGTGACTATATTACTGAAATAGCCCAACAGATCATTTTGTATGACTGTGGCTTGGGTTTATTGCAGAGGTGACTAACAATTAAATCACACCTTCTGTGGCCCTGGGTGACTTTCTCTGAGGGGAATATCCTGCTTCTCAGGCTCTGGGCCTGGGACCCCTCTGTCCCAGTGACCTTTGGGAACAAGGCTCCTGGAAAATTTTTGACCCACAGCAGAGGTTGCCTGTCTGTTGACGGGAGAGCTCAATATGGCTACCACATCTCCCTCGCACACATCTCTGCACAGAACCTCAGCTTATTTCACCCAAGCAAGCTTCTTCTGAGAAGAAATATTGACACCCTCTGCGTGAATGCGAGGGGAAACCAAAGACTTGAGCTAGTGTAAACAGGCAAATTCAAGTAGAAAACACAATTAAACAAAACAATTGTTTTTAATTGAGTTTAAACAAATTGTTTCTCAACTTGAAAACTGGCGAATCCTTCTTCCTTGGCAGTCACTTTTAACACTTTACCAGAAAATCCTGGAATGGCAGAAAGAATCTGCGAGAAATGTCTACGGAAATTCAGTCGCTGAACTCTGTCATATCAAATTGATTTAAAGAATCTATGAGGCCTATTATTTCCCGGCTGAACTCATCCACTGTCCTCATTGACTGTAACGTGGCATTCAGCAGATATCAAAATAGCAGCCCGCATCACAAGCTTCCCTTTCCCCCACAGTGACCTTGGATTAACCCTTCCCCCATCACTCCACAGATAATTAAATCCAGTGACAGCTCAGGGAAGCATTCTGCTGTGAAATATTCCGGGAGGGTCTTAAATTCCTTCCTGCTTGTCCAATCCACAGTGCTTGTTCCCCCACGGTCCATCCGCTTCAGCGTCTACCAGTATTTTCTCAAAAACCCGCAGTATTGCCATGGTAACATCGTAAACCAGTCCCTCACCCAACTCTTCAAGGAGTTTATAAAAATCCAGCTGTAAAAATTAGCCGGCGGCTCCATGGGCTGCTTGTTTTATGGGTGGTCGTTAACCTCTTTCCCCTTTCTTTTTTGTGCCACACCCATGCCAAGTCTGTCATCTAGAAATATGTACAAAATCATTTAACAGGTATGTAGCCATCGGAGAGGAATCCGGGGCTGAGAAAAGTCAGAAAGCGACTTTCCAAATGGGACATTGCTAATTCTGGAGTCGAGATGGTCACACCCTGCCTCTCTTCGCCCTCTGAGTTAATTCTGCTGAAATGAGCTGTGTTCAGCTGTTACCTCTCTCTGATTTTCTATTCCTTGGAAGTCACCACTTCCCCAAGTGCCCTTGAACCTAAGGCCAGACCCACAGCGCGTGCACTGCCCAGGCCTATGAGGGAGGGAATTTTCTAGCAGTGAACCGCCATCATTCTGGAACCCAACTCACTAGAAATTGGGTGTGTTTGCTACTCTATGTTATTTTCTTCAACAAAACGTACCCTAGGAAATCTATATCTGCTGCATTCCTCATGCCTTCTAGTTCCCTCCTTGGGTTGACATTGTGTCAGTCCGTGCGTGAGCATGTGTGTGTGTGTGTGTAAGTGTGTGTGTGTGTTGAAATTCCATTCATCTCTATCCACTGGCTTTAGATTGGGGTAAGGTTTGTGTCATGGTTTTATAGCCAGAGCTGACTCAGCTGATCCCAGGGCAAAGACAGATTCTTAACATCTGTGCATTTTTCAAGCTTTGTTCTGTTTTTAAATAAAACAGGTTGTTCAAAAGAAAGCAAACCTGGTGACACATGCCTCTAATCCCAGCTGAGGCAGGGGAATCATAACTTTAAGGCCAGAAAGGACTGCACAAGGAGACCTGCTTCAATGTACAAATGAGGGGACATGTTTGTAAAGCTTTTAAATGGTTCTGAGAGGGAAAGAACAGCAAAATCCAAGGAATAGTTAAATAAAACCCAACTGGACTAATTCTGTGTTAGAATCTTCAAAGGGTGTTGAGTACACACATTCTCATGTGTTCCTACCTATGACATTAGGGACTTTAGAGGCTGGGGCTGGTTATCTTAAAGACTATTGGCTGAAGGAGCGCGGAAGGAGCTCCAGCAGCAGAAGCCCATGAGCAAAGTTGGATGTTTCGATGCACTTTTCACCTGGGCTAATTTACCTCAGGACGAACATGGAATGCATGCAATTAAGTAGGTTCTGGTGAGAGGAGCTTGCATGACCAAAGTCATATAGCCATGGTAAGAAAGGGGATGAGCGAGACAGTGGTGGTGCATGCCTTTAATCTCAGCACCCGAGAGGCAGAGGCAGGTGGATCTCTGTGAGTTTGAGGCCAGCCTGGTCTATAGAGTGAGTTCCAGGACAGCCAGAGTGGTTAAACAAAGAAACCTTGTCTCTGGGGGGAAAAGAAAGAAAGAAAGAAAGAAAGAAAGAAAGAAAGAAAGAAAGACAGAAAGACAAGAAAGAAAGAAAGAAAGAAAGAAAAAGAAAAACAAACAAAAGAAGGGGCGGTGGTGAAGTGGTAGCAAGCTTGGGTAGGGTCTGTCCTGAGGCTGGCAAGCTAGGCCTTAGGTCGTACGGACATAGAGAGATCTGAGTGTAATGAACAGCAATGACATCCCTACAGGCAGAACATGTATGAAGCAAAGAAGCTTGTCCCTGGCCTGGCTATCAGCTATCACCCCTGTCAATCTCCTTTGCTAAGCACAATGTCTGATACCAAGTATGGACACTCAACACTCGAGGTGCGCATTCCCTGTGAATGAATGATTGGATGTAGTCATTCCTAGTTAGTAATAACGTGTAGTGTATTATCTCAGGAACTTTATCATTGCATTGGAAGTCTCTTGAACTGTCCACCATAGCTGAGCTAATAAGTGAGCTCAACTCAGATGAGAAGTCCTTGTCTTCCCCATGACAGACTGAGGCAGTTACAGCCAAGTCCTCTGTCACAACATGACAGTTGCAGAGTGGGTGCCGTATGATGCTTATCCGTCAACTTTTCAGAACTATTTTTATGCAGTGTGCACCTAGGAATTTCCCTGCTTCCCCCAGCACCTTGATGTCAAGAGTAGCTACACACGTGTGTCAGCTCTGAGGGCCACCGAGTTCATTTAAGATTTTCCTGGAAATCCCCCAGCGTGGATGTGTTGGCACAATGGGGTGTGAGGTGATTTTTCTAAGATAGGTATATTTTAAAATAAAAATTCTGAACAAGAAAAAAAAACAGTCAGGTCATGTTCTGCAGTGGCTAACTTCTAGAGATGAAACTATGTAGCTCTGAATCACTGGGAAAACAAAATCAAAAATTAAACTAACAAGCAAACTGCTGAGCTTTCTTTCTTGCGATGGATCCAAGCTGTGTGTACGGGCAAGATTATGGCGGGGAAGCGGGGGAGAGTCAGTCTTGAGAAATGTCAATATTTAATTGTTAGAAAATGAAAGACAGACTTGAAAGGGGAACTTCAAAAAGTGACCAGAGGATTGGGGGACAAACCAAGAACTCTTGGCTGTTTGCTGAAGCCCAGATGGGCGAACACTCTTAAAAGGTGAGTGCAAACGATATTCTTGAATTATCCTATAAAGTTAAGTAAAATAAGATAAGCAAACAGTTTTGGAGCATGCTAGGTTGATTATTTCCTCTAAAATCCACAGAAGGGATTGTTAACCCCCACTGTGGTTTGGGAGATAGGGGCCAGTCTCTCTGCCCTCCCATCCCCCTTTAAGTTCCCTTTCCCCTAATTCAAGCAGCTTGGCATGTACTAGTTGTACATTTTGTCATAGATTATTAAATATTTCCAGTCTCTTGTAAAATGGTGATGTATCATTGTTTTTGAGACAAGGTTTCCCTATGCAGCCCAAGTTGACCTTGTGGTCTTCCTGATGGTTTAGTCTCTTTTAATAGACACAAACCCATGAAGGAGAACTCATTCTTGTCTGCCTTCCAATTGTCTTAACAGCATTAACCAGTCCAGCTCCCAGCCTGCCTTCTCATATAGCCTTGTCTTCTTCCTGCTTAAAAACTCCTTCATGGGTTGATTTTTTAACGTCTCTTCCAAAGTCAAACTAAAGCCATTGACTTTCAACGTATTTGTTAGAAGAACCTTCTACCCATAAGTGCCCACTTAAGCTTCACAGGGCTAAGAGTTAACGATAAAGAACCGAGCAGAGACTGGCTGCGCTACCTCTCTCTACACTGCTGAGCTTCAGCTACAGCCGCCCAGGGTTTCCTCCTTCTAAAGTAGAGACATGATACCTACACACTGTTATGGAGTGCAGTAGAATAACTCCACATAGATACACGATACATAGTGACCAGATAGAGGAATAAGCTCCTTTACCCCCTCCCAGAACAAATCGCCTCCATGTCAACAACTGGGGCTTCCCATTTCCTCTACTTACCTTGCTGTCCTACAGAAAACCTCCAGTGACTCCTCTCACCATCTGTAGTTCAGTCTCCAGTGACCACCATACTACTGTGTTCCTCCATGAGAACTAGCTCCGTGTTCCTCTAGCTCCCACGCATGAATAAGGACATACTTCAAACCCTTCTATGAGTTAAATCGCCCACCACAATGACCTCCAGATCCCCACGCGTGTGCCAAAGGTCAGGTTTCTGCCCACTCTTCTGGATAAACAGCGGGACTCCACGTGTTCCCTTCTAAAGCAGTAAACTGAGTCACAGAAGTGTGACTTTACTTTTACACTGCCTCAAGAGTAGATGTCATGTCAGAAAGGAAACAGAAGGGCTGAGACGGCTCAGTCAGTAAAGCACAGGCATGAGGGCCGAATTCCACTCTCTAACACACACATAAAAAACCAGGCACACGCTTACAGTCCCAGCACAGGGCAGGCAAAGTCAGGTGGTTCCCTGGGAGCTCATCACTGATCAGCCCCTCGAATTGGATTAGTGAGCTCAAAGCTCAGAGAGAGAGAGAGAGAGAGAGAGAGAGAGCCCATCTCAAAAATTTAGGTGGAAACTGAGGAAAGCAACCAATATCAACCTCTGGCTCCATATACACATAAACAGAGGTGTACACAACATGAACACATACGCATATAGAATACACACACACAAAAGTGTTCTCTAAAGTTCCCGAACCTTGAGATTCCACTAACTTTGAGTTGAGTTTATTGGTTCCTGTGTCCACAGAAAGATAACTGATGTTTACAACTGGGTGTCGATTCCTCGGGGCAATATCATACTGGGCACATTATTTTATTTGAACAAAGTCATTTTTTTTTCACTATTTCAGTGGGGAAAAGATGGCTGCAGGACAGATTTTTCCTAGCTCTTAACGGTTCAGTTCCTTACATGAGGGCTTCTAGTTTGAATCTAGCAGTAACTGTATTATTTCCGATCTTCTCTCGCTCCTCAGAAACACCCAAACGCTTGGGATTTACGACAGGGGAGGAAAGTGGATGGCAGATCAAGGCAAATCTGGGTTAGTCTGCTTCTCTAGAATAAAGAGGCCAGGGATTAATAGATAACAACGGACCCGTAATGATTCTATTTGCCGGCTGAGGCTTCAGAGTTCAGCCACCTCTGTATGTGGAGCACAGCCTGGGATCTCTCACTGTCTCTCACACAAAACAAAAACTCTGCAGAACCTCATTAGTAAAGGACTCATTTCCTGGAAGTTGTGAATAGCCATGTCAGAAAGTTGAATATTTCAAAGGATTTAAACCCACAGATCAATTCCTATTTTGGAACGCCAGTATCATAAACCCACAGTCCCAAAGCAACATCACTTACTATTTTGTTCAAAATCAGAAATGGTCAAAGTATGGCTGGGAGATTCGAATCAGAAGAAGAGGGACAGGCTATCCTTGCTGTGTTGCGGAAATGCAATGCTGGACTTGGTAAGGAGGCCGGACTGCAGCATGTGATTGCTGTCTGGATACCAGGAACAGCTGTCAGTTCTATTTCCTACGGCACATCTCTCGCTTATGTTTTGTAACATGTGGTCTTTGGTCAGTAATTCTGGTTTTCCATCCTTATTTGGTTTGGCCAACCTCAGTGGAATCTTATGGAAGAGTTAAACCCAGGTTTCCCGTACAGATGCAAATCTATGCCGTCTTTAACCTAGTTTGCAAAGACTTCAAAGCCCAAGATTATGCAATCTTGGTTCTAGCAAGTCTTTTCCTTTCCTCTTTACATAGGTTCTTAGTCCCCTAAAATGTTTTGTTTTCTTTTTTAAAAAAATGTTCATGAGGATTTTTTTCTTAAAAAAATTATTAGAAGTTTTTTCCATATGTTTTATTTTGAACATAGCCTTTCCCCTCCCCCGACTTTTCCCAGGTTCCCCACCACCACCCCCAGTTTTCCCACTAACTTGCCATGCTCCAGTAACTACTATTGTCTTAACATTTTACTCGGGGATTTTATATCCTCAACCTCAACAACAGTCTGAGAGGCCTTCTTTTTATTTATTGATGGAACAAGTTATTTAAGTGTTTGTCTTGGACAAAGCCCACGCTGGGTGCTGTTGGAAATGCTTGCTGTTGACACGGATCCCCAGGCAATGCAGGGCATGTTGTGATTGCTTCGGCTCAGCCCCGCTCCCGCATTGTTGACAACATAGAGAAAGAACAGGGCCAGGCTGTCTCTGCCCTGGTCTTTTCCTTGGGGGAAGATGAGAGCAAGGAAAGATTTTTCTAACATCTTCCAGAACTTTCCCGTTCTTTTTTTTTTTCTCCTTGTGGTTCTAGGACTAGCTAAACAGGCACTAATAGATGTTCTTATTACAGTGTTACAATGTTTGTCCTAGACTAACCATCCCCAGTAGAGATGTTGGAAAAATAACCACATGACTACAACAGGCATGTACAAAAAGTCATAAAATACAAGGGTGGAGGGGAGCAAACCAGAAAACAGACCTAGCTGGTGTGCTTTGGGCGTTAAACTCTGTCTTTAAGAAAGGGCTAACTTCTGACTTGGTGACTGGTCTTGGGTGTAGAAAAGGGGAAAAGACTTTAATTTGCTAACGAGGCATTAGCAATGGAAGAGAATGGGACACTGATGAGGCTAAAGGTTACCTTGTTTGGTGTAAGAGTGTGTCAGGCTTGTTTGCTTCCGCAAGAATGAAAAACGCAGAGCCACCCCAAGACTGCCTTGTCATAGGAGTTCTATGGCTCAGGTCTGCTCTGTCTGGGTCTCCTTATTCCTGGACCCAGGCTGGCAAACTAACTCCACACCTAGGACACACCTCTTCCATGGCGGAGAACAGAAATCAAGTCTTTGAGGTTTCTAGGAGCCCAGTGGACTAGAGAATCATGTCAGATTGCCCCATCTTAGCACTAAGAAACAAGCCCTGCACCTGGGGACATGTTTGGGCCCTGGAGGCAGCAGATGTCATAAGCAGGTGTGCTGTTGTCGCCATGTCATCTTTGAGCCAGGAAGTTTTGCAAAGAGCCAAGTGTGAAAGAATCCAACAGTTCCCACACGCTGTGTACTACTCCACAGCGTCGGGGCGTTAGTTTTCTAAGTACGGTGGTGGCTCAAGCGCCTGAGACTGTGAATGGAGCCTCCATGTGGATCATGATGTAGACCACTGGTGTTTGAATACATAACTGTGGTCCTCTACTGCGCTTACCCCCTCTGTTTATGACACATAGTTGTTGGCTTGCTGTGGATAGAGACTCAATCTGTGCTCGTGAGAACCAACTGCCAGTGGTCCGACCACAGTTGTCTCCATACAATCCTGGCCTTTCCTTTGCTGTTCCAAGCCCTGAATGGTGGCTCTCATTAGCAAATTCTGATCTAGATCAAAACAATATAATCTTTTCTGTCCGTCAAGGTATAGGAGGTTCCGGGAGAGATGGTGGGAGGCCAAGTTGCCAAGGCAACCAGTGCAGATAAAGAGAGGGTCCATGATTATAGAGAGAGATCAGGACAGGACTTCTTCATTCTGTGTTTGTCAGATTTCTGTGACTATAAAAAAAAAAACCACCCAAGACAATCCACTTATGAATAGAAAAGGTTTATATGCATATCAAGTTTGGAGATTCTGGTCACTTCACGCATTGCTTTGGGCCTGGGATAAATATGGTACACTACATAGCAGGAGTATGTGACCAAGAAAAACCACTCATCTCATGGCCAAATATGAAAAGAAGAAAAGGAAGGGGCGTGGCTCTCGTCCCAGGATCCTCCAAAGACCAAAGGACGGTTCATTAGGCCCCAATCTTCAAAGGTTCTACAGTTTCTCAAGAATATTGACCTAGAAATGAACACTTAAGTGTATGTGTCCAGCTTCAGATGAAGCCCTAAGTGCTGTTGTTTAAAGACAATAGGTAGGAAGCTTTAAAACCTTAAATATGAGGCTTTTGGGCTCTGTAGTTGCAAGCATTTATGGCCCTGGCAAAAGACCTGACGCCTTTTTCTGGCTGCTATAGGTGCTGCACACACTGTGTACAGACACACATGCAGGCAAATAAATAAGCAGATATTAAAAATAAATAAATATTCAAAACATCAAATACATAGATCAAATAAAATCAAATACATAGTGGCATGATCATGGATTGGCTTTGAACTGTTTCTCTCTCTCTCCTGACTCTCTGCCTCTGTCTCTGTCTTTCTCTCTCTCTCTCTCTCTCTCTCTCTCTCTCTCTCTCTCTCTCATTTGTTTGTTTTTCGAGACAGGGTTTCTCTGTAGCTTTGGAGTCTGTCCTGGAACTAGCTCTTGTAGACCAGGCTGGCCTCGAACTCACAGAGCTCCACCTGCCTCTGCCTCCTGAGTGCTGGGATTAAATGTGTGTGCCACCACCGCCTGGCTCTGTTTCTCATTTTTCATAGGTGACAAAGTGACATGAAGCCAACAAAACCATAGCACTTTGCCTTCTGTGTTCCCTATAGCCTGGGATGGAAATGCAGCGCATTTAATCCTCACTCGTAAATCCTTTAAACCCGTATTTCATCCTGGCCAGGTGTATTTCATCACCCTTATTTTAAGATAAGAAAACTGAGCCCTTGAGAGGCTAGCAAACCAGCTCAACCTCCCTGCTGCTAACAGAATCCAAATACTTCCCATTACTGTAGGCTGTTTCCCTGTATGAACTAAGACACAGAGATGGAGTCCCATAACTATTGGAGGTCATAGAGGCAAGCGACTCAGAGGAGATGGCATCTCCATTTTGTAATAGCGTCTTTAGGAGTGCCTCTGCTCAATAAGGAATTTTCTCAATACCCAGGGGCTAACACCTGAAAGGGGTGCTCTCACGGTAATAGCAGGAGAAGAAATAAGATCGCATGGCTCACAGGGAATTTACAGAGTACTATTTTAGTCTACCTTCCAGATGAATGAAATCTAGTAATAATTCCTGATTTAATTGCCATGTACCCCCGTGAAACCCAAACGCCAAGAGGACAGTGCTCAGTGTGCTTTTGTATTTCCACCGTCTGTTTTCTGAAACTGTCTCAATAAAGATCTTCTGAGCAAACCCTGGTGTGACTGAGTGACTAATAATCATATTTGGCTAAGCTTCCCTCTGCCATGATACTGGCCCTTTAAACCGGGAGACTTTCTCGCCAGTCACTAGCCGGAGCTGCTAGCAGTAGCCTAATACTTCTCTCACCCTCTTCCGGCCTCAATTCTCCCTAATCACTTACCACAGGGTACAGTATCTGAAACAAAGACCTCATTCATCATACTAGCCGTCTGATGACAGCTCCCCAAAGTCCCTCCATTTACCCCAGAGTTTAATGGTCCACCTGAGACCTCGCTGAGACTGCGCCCACAGCCCAAACTTACAGCTGTATTTCTCTCCCTTCAAAGTCAAGCCGGCCACCAGATTACTTAGTCCATATGCTCTGTCCGTAGGGGACCATTTGTAATTCCTCATATACTCCAGCATGGCCGCCCCTTCTCCACCTGAACTCCAAATTATCCTTCATGATGCAACTCAAATGTCTTGACCGTCACATCCTGTGTGGAGTCTGTTGCCCCTTCTTCTGAGATAAAAGGCACTTTGGTTGCTATCCTGCTCCTCCCGCTTGTGAATTCCCTGTCTCTCTCCCCCAGACACTAAACAAAGAGTTGATGGCTGCTCATCTTTGCATGGGTGGTTCCTAGAGTGGTCCCGTGCAGTCCATGGTGTTCAAGACCACAGCGCTTGGACAAAAGAAACTGTCAGTAAGGAATAAGAAGGCTGTAATCCAGGCTTCTGTTTTGGACTTTTCATGCAAGCTTCAGATCATAGTTTGCTCCTCGGTCACTGTAGATAAATTATTTTTCCATGAATGTGTAAATTGCAGGTCATGTCTTGAGGTCACAAAACTTCTCCCATAAGGAGCAGTAACGTGACAGTGGCATCCGTGACCAGCGAAGTTCTCACTGGCTGTCCAGTAGCGAGGCTGATAGAGGCTTACATCTCAGATGGTGCCTCTTGGACCAGCCTGATCTGCATTCGTCCTGGGTCTGCTACTCTAATCTCCTTATAGCAAAAGCTAATTTGTGAAAACAGAGCACAGAGTCCATCGTTATGTGAAACGGGTGCTGGTGCTGTGAGGTGCTCAGAGCTGGTCTATCAAAGCATCTTCTCACTAGGGAGCAGCTATGATAGTTTCTAAAGCCCCGTAGTGTCAAGCATCTGAACCAGACCTGCTCCCTGCCGGCTGAGAGCTGTTCCCTCTCCTCTGTGGCAAAGATGGGGATGACAGCAAACTTTCATCTTCTCTGACAGGATAACTCAGACATTTTCCCCAGGGAAAGGCGATTGATCATTAGCTTCTGCTCAAGAGAAACGGGGAGCACACGGAAGCTCTCACAGAGATTCATGCTTTGTAGCTGCCTCCTTTGAAAACATGTGAGACCCCACAGGAGCTCTTCAGTAGATAAGGAGACCGTGTGTGTGTGTGTGTGTGTGTGTGTGTGTGTGTGAGAGAGAGAGAGAGAGAGAGAGAGAGAGAGTGCGTGTGTGTGTGTGTGTGTGTGTGTGTGTGTGTGTTTTCCTGAAGGCTTTCTGGTAGTTAGTCCTATGACAGAAGGCCACTTCTGCTCCACAATGAAGACTGGCAAAACTCTCCTCACGTCCCTAAGTGCAACCCCAAACTAGCTTCTCTGCTACAGAATAGTCATTAATATCCAAGGTTTTCCAATGACAACAGACCTACAGTGTCCATGTTGGTAGGTCCTGTAGTATCCACTACAAAGCCGAGTATGTAAGCATCCTCAACAAATGCAATTGCGATTGTTTCGCACACAGGGAGTAAAAGGTATGAGGGAGAGTGATTATATGAAGCCAAATTTTTTTCAGTCAACTGTGTAAAAAACAACCATTGATTGATAGTTGAGCACCATTTCGTTGGGATAACCTAGATAATGGACAATTTTCTATAGCCAATGACACACTAATTCTCTGGCAACCTGAAGCTGGTCCCTAATTCCTGCTATCAAACCATGTTCTGGCTACAAGAAAGAGATACAAAACTTGCAAAATCAGGAGGATAAAAACTAACGCGGTGACCATAGCATCACAAGTCAAGTCTGAGAATCAATAACCTAAAGGGTCTTAGAAATGAACAGTTTAGGGAAATCCTTATCTGCTAAGAGTATAACTCAGATCTAAGTTATTGTCAGAAAATGCAATTGTCAACTTGACAGAGTCTAGCTAGAATCTCCTGAAAGATGGGCCCCTGGGCATCCTGAGCATGCCTGATAGGCAATTAGCTTGATTAACTGATGTAGGAAGACATATCTTAATGGTGGGAAAGATGATTCTCTGGTCAGAGAAACCTGACTGTATGAGCTGACAAAAGGGGATGAACACTACATGCATGAATTTGTTCCTCTCTCTCTCTCTCTCTTTTTTTTTTTTTTGACTCCAAATAAAATACGACCTGCAGCTTCAAGTTCTTGCTGCCTTGATTTATCATGATAGACTGCATCTTAAGCTATGAGTCAAACCCTGGACAGATAGTTACAATCAGTATATTATAAAGGAAATCAGGACCATGTTGTTGTCTTTCTAAAAGAAAAAACTTTTTCATGACGTTTTATTTCTGTGTATGCACCCATGCATGGGCAGGCTTGTGTGCCACTGTGATTGATGTGGGAGGGCCCAGCCCCTAACAGGCAATACCACTTGGAGGCAGGTGGTTCCGAGTTGTACGAGAAAACAAGCCGAGAAAGCCAATGAGGGCCAAGCAAGTAAACAGTGTTCCAGGTCTCTGCTCCAGTTCCTGCCTCTGGGTTCCTTCCTGAGTTTCTACGCTGACTTCCGTTTAGGATGGACTGTAACTGAGATGAGGAAGCCAAATAAACTCTTTTTTCCCCACGTTGTTTTGATCATGATGTTTTATCACAGCAATAGAAAGCAAATAAAGACAGCCACTGAGCCATCCTACTGTGCCTGTGTTCTTCTATGATAGAGCAGACACCAGGCCTGCAAACTCATACTCAGTGGCTTCCTCAGACCCACAGTGATGAGGGACTGAGGAATGATGCTCTTTCATTATTATATGCCTGCATTTCTTTCCTCAGAAATTGTACTTTCTTTCTCCTATGGAAAAATTTTTCTATTATAGCTACAGTACACAGCTATTAACTTCGTCTTGTTTTTTAATTAGTACATATTAATTTATATAATGGGTCTCATATTTTCATATATGAATGCAATGTATTTTGAACATATTTACTCTCAATTGCCCTCTCTTATTCCTTTTTGCTCCTACTTAGCGCCTTCCTTTTCCCAACTCATTCTTCTAGAACTTTCCTGTCTCTGGTCTCTTGGATGACCTATGAGTTACATTAGGGCAGCTTGCAGTAGCATGAGTAAGGGCTGTTTACGGGGTACCCCTCCCACCCACACACCATCCACTCCCTGTGTTTATGAACTCCTTGTGCTCTATGACAGGTTATTGTCCGGCTCCATCTCTTGAAGCTCTTGGGCAGGTGATCATAACTGTCGTGAGTTCAGGCCTGTTCCTGCTTGGCCTTTCCCTGCAGTCAGTCCTCCATACCACCCCCCTGACTGTTAAATTCTTTACCACCCTTCCTCCTAGAGAGCCCCAGAGTCTTAGTGGGCGGCCTGTGATATAGATGTCAGTTTGCAGCTGGGCGTTTGTTTGTCACTTATTCTCCTCACAGTCACCAGTTACGACTGCTGTTCCCTTCTGAGGATGCTTCATGGAGCGGAGTTGGTAGCACAGTAACCTTTGGGTGTAGATTATTTAGAAATTGCACAATGTACACATCATGACCTACAGATAGTATTGCACCAATACTATACTATCCATTTTCTGTGTCTTTATGTCCAGTAGAATAAAAAAGCCATTTATCTTATCGTGTTTAGAAATAAAGATCATGAAAATGATGAAAGAAGCCAATATTTATGTGGTGATCAGCCTTCTGGCGCTTTGATAAGATTCTTGGGGATAATCAACCTAGAAGGAGAAAGGATTTAGTTTAGCTCAAATGTGGGGGGTTCTAGTCTTGACTTGTTCCTCTGTGTCTGTGGTAATAGCACATGATGAAGTCTGTGGCAGAAAAGTGTGTTTAATTCATGGTGGCTGGAACAAGAGAGATGGGAAGAGGCCAGAGTCCCAATATCCCTTTCAAGAGCATGGCCTCAGTGGTCTAACTTCTTTCCCCCAGACCCCGCCTCCTGAAAGTTCTGTTGCTTCTCAATCAAGCTTCAGGCTGCTCACCACACCTTTAGCATGAGATGCTTTTGGGGAGACCTTCAAAATCCAAACTAGGGCATTTTGTTTTGCTCCACTATGAACCATGCTCCTTTTAGCTTTATTGCTTTAGATCCATCTCTTTGCATCTGTGTTTGTATTTTGGTTTACTAACACTAAGAATAGCATTACCTGTGAAGCCAACAGCGATGGGCAACTTCAGTGGTTTGTTTTCCTTTGGGGTAACCTAAGAGCAAGGGTGGGTCTGATGGAGATGCAGATACGATCTTAGTTTATCTTTCCCTTTCATTTTCGTGAGCCTGTTTGACCAGTTGGAAAGTGTCAGCTTGTCTGGCGATGTGTTTCTCTCCAGGTCCCTGTGTCGTGATGGCTAGGTTCACAAGTTCCCATTCGCTTGCACACTTAAATTTTCCAAAGCCCTGATTTTGAACAGTGACTCACTTAGTGATGATGACTAGGGGCCACTATGGGGAAAACGGAAACATGGTGGCTCTGCACTCCTTCCAGGCCTACAAGGGGATTCATAGACAACATGTTATTAAAATAATGAGAAAACCCACATGCAGTTAACATGTTCCAAATGAACTCTTTAATGAGCGTGAGAGGCCCTTGATCATTTCCAACTTCTTTGTCTATATCTGTTGAAGGTAGGTGGGTTCTACAGTGCTTGGATTTGAAATCTTGGCACACTGTGGAAATAGCAAAAGAGAAACTGCGGGCACTCCAAAGGCTTAAAAATGAATCCCAGACATCCTCAAGAAACACCCCCTCATAGGGAAATTATTAGCTAGTGAGTAACGCGAAGGCCTTCTCAGTGGATCGCCGTTACACGTCTCAATGTCTCCACTGTTTACTTTTTCGAATGAGCCTTTCTCATGTTTCTCATGGACTCCCAAACACACAGAATGGCCCAACGAAAACAACTGCTCTCTCCACCTCCCCTTTCCTACCAATCCTCATCCTCCCTAGCTCTGTTTTGGCATTTCCCTAGGGGCATCAGCTTCTCAGAGAACTTACCCTTGGCCAGTAGATGTTGGAACGAGCTGAGCGAAGGCAATAGGAGGTTAGGGAGCCAGAGAACTTGGTCTTTGATGCCCCTCACTGCCTAAAAAATTCTAAAATGGCCTAGATTTCAAAAAACCTATGACATTTCCTCCATAGAGAAAGTGGGACTCTCTGCAGAATTCCCTCCCTTCTCTGACTAGTGCAGGAATCCTAGGTCCTGGCTTGCAGGGTTAGCTGATTTCCCCGTGGTTGGTGGGCACGGAGTCAAGATGGCTCAATTCCCAAGCTCTCTAGATGTATGTGAAAGTTCTCAGTCTCTACCGGAGCAGTCTGTCTGCCAAGTGGTATGATAAAACTTGTGAGAACAGGTTTTCCTGAGGTAGCTGATGCATCTGCATCCATCCCTGGCCAGAAACCAAAGCAAAAAAAAAGTCAAAGACACATTCTAGAACAGTGTAAGGGCTTAACGTGAACTCCCAGCTTGGTGATTATCCCAACCAGTGTGGTTTTCTCTGACTTTCCCTCGGGAGTCCTCATGGCGCTTCTATCCTACTCCAGCCAACTCCAGCCGGCTGAGGCGCGGGCCAGCCTTGTTCATCTGGATGGATTGCCAAGACTTCCCAGTAGAGCATGAGCAACCTGTGGCCTGAAAGGTCTTTTTCAACCATGAAGCTGTTGTGGGAACTAAGCCATCTTGATAGCAACAGGTCTGTAGATGAACAAGACCTTTCACGCGAGTCCTCCCTTTAATCTTAGGGGGAAAGTCTCCATCTGTTGTAAAGGCATTGGTTATAATATCACAGTTAAAGCACATCTTCCCTCCAATAAGAAACGGAGTCACAAGAGAAATCTCTGTCCTTGGCTTCCTTTGGGAAGGAACTCGCTGTTCTACTTTCCAGGGATAAGGGTCTTGATGGTCAAACCACAAGTGGCTTTAATCTTAGCTAACCCCTCCACTTAGATCCAAGAGAGCATCTGTGAAGACTGTCGGTCACTATGGGTTCCCCCATAACTTCGCCTTCTCAGTTCTGCTTAGAAAAGCCCGCGGGAGACCAGTTGACCAACACATGTTTTGTGGAGGGCTAGGACTTTTTTTTTTAACACAACCTTTGCCTCTTTGAAAGCCTCCAAATTACCAGCCAGTACAGAGATATGCATTGTTATGCTGTTTGTTTCAGTAAACCTGAAAAATAATGCTTTGAGAGAAAATGTAATCTCTTATTATGTAATTGATAAAAAAATAACAATATTTCAATGATGTTAACTTGCAAAAAAAAAAAAGGTCTAGATCTTGGATTAGGACTCATACTTGTTGGCTCATTTGAAAAGGGGTAAACCTACCGTACCTTTGCTACTCCAAGCCCCATCTGGGAATGTTGACATTGCGTGGGGGTTGGTTAATGAGTTAGAAGCCAGGCATATGCCAGAATCAGATCCCAAGTGACCCGTGTGTATATATTCAAGTGTGTGGTGTCAAGTCTTGCTCCTCCACATAACTGCTTCCAGCCAAGGGGAAGTTCAGCTGAGGCCTCAAACACAGGGTGATCCAACAAGATGGATGTCTGCTCTGAAGGGAACATCCGGCAGGCTCAGTTTAATTTTTGTATTATTCATCTCCCCTTAATCCCAAGATTCAAATTTCCTCAACTTTTCCAAATCTAGCGAAAGAAAATCTCAATCTGTGCCCAGTTCATCTCAGGGGAGAGTGTTCTTGTGACTGTTTTGAAGGTTTCTAATGAAAACAAAGCAGGCCATTATTTCTGTTAATATGGTAATCCTAGCTGACACAGTTTGGAGAGTGTCCATTTAACTGGATTACTATTGCAGATACTCACAGGTAAGAATTTGTTGTGTTGTTGTTGTTGAGCAAATCTGCTTATGATAATTGGTGTTTACAAGGGACCAGGCAAGGTAGGCAAGAAAAAGGCGAAAGCCCCCGGGAAAGAGGGCTCCGCTCCACTCCCTTGCTTGCCTCCACAAGCGAATGCTGCACTGCCCCGCCCGTTTTGTCTTTAATGTGTCATTATTTCAATAAAACTGTGTCTGGGATCTTCTCCCCTTTCCTCCTTACAAATTCCACAGGGGATTCATTAGGAAAGCAAACGGTGAGATTTCAGAGACTGCAGAGGTCCAGTTACCCATGCACCCCCTGACATCACCTGCCTTCCTGCAGCTGGCATTCCACTGGGTCCAGGAATACTCTCTGATGTTTGGGGAATCTCTGTGTGCTTGGTTAAGAGTCACAAATGCTCCTGGATGTGGGTGATGTCTTTGGAAAAAAATGTAGTCTGGTCCTCAAGTTTAACTTTAGGCCCTAGAACTCAAAAATTCAGACTCTACATGACAAAGTGACCCCGCCCCTCCCCAGGAGAGCTTGTGTTTACCTCCCATGGTGAGTGCCCAGATCTGCACAAAATATGATCTAGGGCAAAGGTCAGACTTCTCTTCTATGCAGGTTGCCACACCTGTGACTCAAAGACGTGCCTCTAGATCCTAAGCCAATTCTCCTTAAGTGAGAGGTAATTTTAAGAAATAATAATATTATTATTATTGTGTTTATGTGAATCAAGGCATACATGCCATGACCCACATATGGAGGCCAAAGGACAAGCTCTCATGAGTTGGTTCCCTCCTTCTACTGTGGGATCCTGAGTTAAGCTCAGATTATCAGGTGTGCCTAGCAAACACCCTTCCAGCTGAGCCATGGCACGAGATGAGTTTTGATAGGGTCTTCTCATACTCGAGGTAGTTATACAGGACACTTGTCCAAAGTTTGGACCCCAGGTGTATTATTCAACTCTTTTCTGTTCTGGATCTCTATGATTTTTTTTTGTTTTTTTTTTTTTTTTTTTGGTGCTAATACAACTTGGTCATTTTTAAACCCAAATTCGATGCACTCCATTCCATAGCTCATAATTCATCCTTAGCACATCGATTCTACATCATAGACCTCTAGGTATTTTATAAACATCTTCTACTTCAAATCTTCAAGTCAGTATAGACAGAAACTACTCAAAATCCCAACCTTCTGTTTGTTATTCTGGGCAAGTTAAAACCACTCCAGTTGACCATTCAGCCTAACTGGAAAGCACATGTAAGGGACTCCTCTGAAGGAACCAAATCTGAAGATAGCCAAAAGTCTATGTGACACATAAACCCATCTAAAAAATGGTGATGTTTAACATTTCTGTCTTAGAATTTACCACAAGACACATATATAAGAGTTTTTGCTTTTATTCTGAGTTTCCTTCCTTTAAGAGAAGATTCCAAGTAAATATGCCCAAGGCTGGCCTTGAACTCTTTGTGTAGTCCTTGTCATCTGAGAACTCAAGTTTCTCTCATCTTAATCTCATGTGTGCTGGGAGTACACATGCAGACGAATGTATTCTAAGGATTTTTTTTTTTAAGAATAAAAATAGAATTAGCATAGTTTCCTCTTACCCAAAGTTTTACTTTCTCCATATTTAATTAGCCATGGTCAATCCATATTAACATGATGGAAACCTATGGTGTCCGGCTCTGTCCTGCCTGAGACATTGATCCGTGTTGTATATATTCTCTACCTATGAGTAGCCTTGTAGCCATCTCAATTGTTAAAATATGGAAGTGCTTGTGTTAAATAACTCTTAGATTTCTTAACGATGTTCCAGAAAGCACAAGAGTAGGGCTGTTGAAGGTCCAGATAAGCCAAAAAGAAGCTTTAAGTTATTTTAATTTATTTATTTAGGTGCCTTCTCACTATGTAGCCCAGGCTAGCCCTGAACTTTCACTGTGTAGCTTGTGATGAGACGATGGGTATATACCACTCCATCTGACCTTGAGGTGCTTCCTTCAAGAGAAAGGCAAAAAAAATGTACATATAGGCAAAACATATATGAAAGACCTGATGCAAGCTATGGTTTTTCTGACTCACGGGGCCAGGGATCTTAGAACAAGTCTCTGGGATTTAAGGGGGTGATTACTCTCCACCAACAGACAAATTGGATTATTGCTTTTCAATCCAATTAAATTTTCCAGATCACATTTCAGAGGCCTCATTGTTTACCTGTAGGAGCTCACTGCAGTAAACATCATACTTGGATCGAACAGCTACCGACTTGCCAGAGAACACATATTAGGCGCTCAGCAACTATTCCTGAATATGCCCCCTCTGTTCCTGCCTTACCAACGTGTGTCTATTATCCGAGTTGTCTTCCAAAAGTCTCCAAGGTGCTCCAGATGAAGCAGAGTTTCAGACCAAGCCCTTAGTAATTTTGTCCTAAATTGAACACACTGGCTGACTTGGCTCAGGCTGCTACCTTACAGCAGCTGTTTCCACGGCGAGACACTCAGAGCGGTTCTATGCAAAAAAAAGGGTTTAAGCAGAGAACACTTAAAAAGGGAACAAAAGCTCATAGTATCATGTTTGCCAGTGACAACTTGGAGAACCCATGGGTACTAAACAGAAAACAAAGAGCGCCAATATAATATGCCCTTCATTCAAGTGCACATGTACATACACCAAAACACGGCAATCCCCTTTTAGCGGGAATATTTGTGATGGAAATAATTACTGTATACTTATTACTGCTGGAGCTGTGGCCCAACAGGGGAATAGGGTAGAGCTGCTGGGGAGCCAATGGGCATTCAGCAATTTACAATGGTCTCAGTTTGTTCTACCTGGAGAGAGGGGTGTATATTTTCAAATATCACGTTTAATTAACACTCGAGGAAGGGAATGAAACGGCTCACACCAGTAATCCAAGGCAGCCTTTGTATGGAGCAGATGAAGGGGAAGGAAATGTGATTAGGCGCTGGTCTTAAGTACAGTTTCCGCAGATTTCTGTTCTTCTCTTTACCGTATAATAACACAGCTTAAAATTAGTTCTGACAGCTAATCAGAGTGAGTGGCCTTTTCTTTCCCTGGAGCGGTTAATGAGTGCTGTGCATTGTGCCAACAAACCGTACTGCAGCGTCCATGTAGGAAGAGAAGTGGACTGGTTGATTCCTCCATGGCGGGGAGCTCTGAAACTCCTTTGTCAGAATCAGAGCCTTCTGGGGTATGAGAGGCTGCCATGGCCCACGGGAGTCTGGAGTCATCCTAACCCCATCACCGAATAAGACAGTTCTTCCTTCTCTTCTGGCTCTTACATCCCACCCCATCCTTCTTCGCCGTCTCTTCCTCAGTTACCTCTGCTTCTTAGGGCTCATTGGAAATCTGTCCTGTAGAAATAGTGGGATGGACTAAATTTAGGCTGTTTGGTGAAGGGTAGGAAGAAAGAAATAGAACCAACGGCCTTTCTAAGAGAAGGGCCTGGAAGCCAAGAGGGCGTCTGAAACTGAGGCTAAACACCTGTGTTTAATGGGACAAGGTCAGCCAGGTGAGTAGCAAGGCTCTCTTTCTTTCACCAAGGGCTGTCTGTCTTACTCTTATCCAAAGACAGATGTTTGTTTCCCCAAATTCAGAATCTCCTTCCTGGTTTGGGAGGCAAGAGAACAATCATTGCCCAAAGGGAAATGAGGGCCTGAGATGGAAGTCAAGATCTCGTTCCCATATGAAAGCAACAACAAAGGTTCCTTTGGTTGTAGTACCTGGTCCCAACACAGTCCACAAGCCTACCCCAGAGCTGGGCCACATTCAAAATCCTAAGTACCCACGAGATCAGTTCTAGGTATCTTCTCTCTAAGAAGAGGATTAGGGAAAAAATTCTGGGCTTAAGATTCAAATAAGGCCAGCTGAGGCCTGAAATGTGGGCAGGTCTCCTAAGCCAAGAGTAGGTAGGTCAAAGTGAAGATGCTTGGGAACACAGCCAGGTCCCAAAAGGTTCTTGACTGGATTTAGGGAATAGTTCCCTTTAAAGTTGTTTTGTGAGGGGAAAGAGGAACTCTTGAGTTCCGTAGTTTTAAAGTTTTACTGGGGTTAGAGTACAACTGTCCTGGCTTCTCAGGGCTGACTGTGACCATGGCTCTGCAAAAAAAGACAAAAAAAAAAAAAAAAAAAAAAAAAAAAAAAGGAAAGGAAAGGAAAGTTTCAAATCAGTTTTAAAAAGGCACACCTGGTATTAATTATAACCAGGCATGATGACACACACCTTAAATCCCAGCTCTTGGGAGACAGAGGTAGGCAGATCTGAGTTCAAGTCCCTGCTTGTCTACGTAACAAGTTCCAGGCTATCTGGAGCTACATAATAAGAGCTTGTCCCAACTGGAAACAAGTAAATCTCATTAAAAACCAATCATGATGACACACAGCCAAGCATTTCAGAGGACAGAGCAGAAGGTTCTTGAGTGTCAAGCCACTCTAGACCATTCTATAAGACTTTCAAAAAGCCAAAAAAATCAAAACAGATGAAACTAAAAGCACAGGCTACATGTAAGTTGAATTGACAGTTTCCTTTCTTATTGGATAAAAATATACATAAAACATATTTGAGTCATTTTCAGTGTGTGGCTCAGTGACATCAAATGTATCTGTAAGATCATAAACCATCAATGCTGACTTTTTCCAGAATGATTTCAAAACTCTACAAGAAAACTGTGCACAGTCAGCTACTCCCCATTATCTGGCTGCCTTCTAGTCCCTAGCCAGGACCCATCTGCTTTCTCTTATCTGTTTGTGCTGGACACTTCATTGCCATGGGCTCGTATTAGGTATAAGTTGTTTCCTGTCTGAATTCACAGAGCACCATGTTCAAGGTCACTGGTGTTTCAGAATGTCATCTGTGTTTCACTCCAGTACACATTATCAAGACCCTGTTTTCTTTATGTGTGCAGCAGTCAGGGAATATTTGGGTTAGTTTGATGTGTGAGCACTCTTATGAGCACTTGTGTGCAACTTTTTAAAAAAATATTGATTTTACGTGCGTTTTGCCTACATATATTTCTACATATCACAAGTGTGCCTGGCATTCTTGAAGGTCAAAAGAGGGCATCTGATACCCTGGCACTGGAGCAATGGACAGATGTGAGCCACATGTTGGTGCTGGAACTCAAACCCAGGTCCTCTGGGAGAGTAGCCGCTGTTCTTAACCACTAAACTATCTTTCTGTGCAACCTCACACTTGGTTTCCTGTCTTCAATTCTTTGGCCATCCCTAGGTGTAGTAATATGAGAGGCGGGGCTGCGTCCCCAGCACCCTGGCCGCCTGGCTAGCTTATGCCCCGAAATAACAACACACAAACTGTATTCTTTTAAACACTGCTTAGCCCATTAGCTCTAGCCCTTACTGGCTAATTCTGATATCCCAATCAACCCATCTCTAATAAACTGTGTAGCACTGGTCTTACCGGGAAAGATTCAGCATGTCTGACCTGGCGGCTTGCTTCATCGCGTGCGTCTGCCTGGGAGAGGGGAGCATGGCCTCTCTGCTCCAGAGA
>JABTXL010001002.1:4671781-4710967 GCA_025134845.1 Neodon shergylaensis
TATTACTTAACCAATGAAATCAACAGATTGATATATGACACTCCCACATCACCTAGGAGTGGGACTGCCTAGTCGTAGGATAATTCTATGTTTAGCATAAATAAGTGGTCACATTTTCTTCCACAGAGGCTGGTGCAGTCTCGGCACTGGTGTATGAAGGTGCCAGCTTTGAAACACACACCACACACACACACACACACGTTCAACTGCATTGTTGCCATCACCACCATCACCCCAGCAGAGAAGGGCTGTCTCATCACCCCTTTGGTGTGCATTTCCTTGAGAACCATGGGTTCTGAGTGCCTATGCTATGCGACTGCTGGCTATCACGATGTTTTCTTTGCAGAAACGACTTTTCAAGTTCTTTGCTTATTTTGCTTTTGTGCTGCTGAGTTGCAGGTATTTATGAATTTTGAGTACTCGTACTCGGCCCTTATCAGAACACAACTTTAAAATATCCTTTATTTCTGTGGTTTGTCTATTGATTATAGTCAGATAGGTGGGATGTTTTTAAGCAAAGTTTCATTCATTTTTATTTACTTATTCATGTGGATCAATGCTTTGCTTCCACTGCCAGTTTGTCTGGAATCCCTGGAGGCCAAAAAAGGATGCTGTGTGCCCTGGGGTCCCACCCTGTGGGAATAGGGATCTGAACTCTGCAAGAACAGAAAATGTGCTTAACTGCTGAGCTGTCTCTCCAGCACCCACATTCTTTTTGAGGGGCGGTGGTGGTTCGAGACAGGGTTCCTCTGTGTAACAGCCCTGGCTGTCCTGGAACTCACTCTGTAGGGCCAGACTGGCTTCGAACTCACAGAGATCCGCCTGCCTCTGCCTCCCGAGTGCTGGGGTTAAAGGCATGCGCCGTCACCTCCCAGCAAAGCATTTTTTGTTTTTAAAAGGGTAAGTGATGAGCAAAGCCCTCGGGTGCTGCCGAAATGAGAGGTCTCCTCGCATTAGTTACTTCTCTCCTAGTCTCTCCTAAGCAGCCCACACCCAACTTTTCTCTAATAACTACGAACCACAAACATGGTGTGAAGATTCTCGTCTAAGACCTAGATGTCCTCTATGTGTTTTCTCCTGTCTGTGTGGGTGCCCTGCCTCATAAGTGATGTACTTCTGTTTTCCAGGTGGTGAAACTGAGGAACAAATACTTCAGTGAATGCCCTTAGGTCTTGCTGCCCATAGCATCAGAGTCAGGATGCAAATCCAAGTCTATCCAGCCTGACAGCTCGACCAGCCCATCCACGGTTTGTAAGCTGCTGTTCTGGGGTGCTACAGTGCCTCCATGTGCCCGTGAAGCCTTTCTGCTCACAAGGAGGAGGGTCAGAAGAGGGTTCAGGTCTCCGGAGCCATCATACACCCCAACTACGGCAGCTTTGCTTTGATTTTTTTCATAATTTAGGACTCTGGAATCAGATTTGGGTTGAGAGAAAAGAAAGGAGGAGGATGGCACTTTTAAAAGGGTTTGGAAAATCACAGTGAACTCTCGCCGCTTTGGAGAACAAATCCCAAAGCCCTTGTCACTTCCTGTGACACAGAGGTTTCAATAAAGGACACCCAGTTCTAAGCTGAGAGATGGAAAGGTAGCATTTGTTTGGGCACGCCCACACCTACACATGTGCACGCACGTATCCATACACTCCACATCCTATCTTTATCCCCCATTTCATGCCCGTTGCTGGCCCAGGACAATGCCAGCCGTAGAAGGAGTTGCCTCTAAACTCCCACTCACTAGAACAAAAAAAAAGTAGTGGCCTCACCCACACTTCCCGGCAGTCCCAGTTGTCACCATCATCAGTCAGGTATGCTGCCTGCTCACCTGTGAAAGGCTTCTCAGCAGCCAAGCCATTCTCCAAACCAAAGCTTCCCGTCTCTTTCTTTGCCTTTCCATTAGCAAAATGAGTTACCACCAGCCCCTCGGGGGGCCTTAGCTTTTCATCATCTCTAGTGATGAGGCTGAAATCCAGGAAGAGCCCTCCAGGAGGAACCCTGACAAGGTGAAGCCAAGTCCCAAGAGAAATAGCTCGCAGGTGAGTGTCCCTCCTTCCTGCCTGGCTGCTGGCCAGGACAGAGAAGGCTGAGAGAAATCAGGGGAGGGGCCAATGGACCACCCACTCCCACAGGACAGTTTTTATCTTCCAGATAGAGAGCTCATCTTGGTAGGGCAGGAAATTCCCCTGGCCACTGCAAATCAGGTTGGATCTCTGCGTTTTTCCTTGGTGGAAGATCCAGGTAGCTAAGGTGAGTTTTGTGTATGAGGTTCAACAGCCCATGCAGATGAACGGTTGCTAGGAGGGTGAGACTTCGGAGTGGATGGGGAGAGAGGTCGATTTTGTGTAGCTTCCTAGGGATATATCTTGATTTTTCTGAACATTTTCTATGTGCCAATAAATCACTACCAGATGTCTGTTCAAATATAGTTCAAGTGTGAGATTCTGTGACAAGGTTCAACGCTATTAACTATTTTGGGAATGATGGGAAGAGGTATTGGAGAGTGTCCCTGCCCACTAGATAAGTTAGATCCGGGGCAGAATATCTTTTCATCTCTATCCCTATCTTCAACTAAACAGTGCATAAGGAAACTTGTTTGTTTGTTACCCCCAAAGATTCCCCAACTGGCTATGGGCATCTAGCACTAGCAACAATTCTCTAGCTAGATAGTGATTTCTGGTTCCTTTAAGAAAGAGCCAGGGCAGACAGGGACTCACAACCCACAGATAAAAACTGCAGAGTCACAGGTGGCAGGAGGCTGTTCTCAAAAGCGTCTCCAGTGACTTGCCTGGGCACCCCTCCTTCTGTAATTCTGCCTAAACTTTTTCCAACTCCCAGTTATAGTAGCTCATTAGCCAACTAACATTCGACTCGTGGGACTGAGAAGGACGCTGGAAAAACATACCTTGTATGACAGGCTCAGCTGCAGAGTGACCAACCACTCTGGAAGACCTAACCCATACTGATCAAAGTACCTAGGTGTGTCTCGCTGCCTCCAGCCACCATACACACCCACACTAGCTGTGCTCGACCCGCCCACCCAGAATGGCAACTCCAGTTTCCAGACACACCTTTCACCATCTTTCTTCTGTGCAAAGCTTAGAGATGCAAGTGGTAATGTATTCCCTTCTTTGCAAGGGGAAAAGTCTTAGAGTAACACGAATAGACCTTTAGGGCAGACAAGGCTGCCTGATTTCCAAGATCTCAGATCCTCTGACATGCTACAGGGCTTAGTCTTTCAGTGGCACATGATCCATCTGGGAGCATGGGGGAGAGTGGAGAAGGCTGCACAGCCCCTACACATACACACACACACACACACACACACACTCAAACTGATGGGAAAGTGCTATTGACTCTATCATGACAGACATGCATGATGTCTATCTGCTACACCTGTAACAGTTCTTTGGGTTCTCCAGGGATGAAATTAGCTGGTAGACCACCTGCAGAGCACAGCAGGGAGGGGGGATGTGTTTGCATGAGTACATGTTACCCCAGAATGAGTGAGGTAGCATGGGATAAGGAAGAGCAGCCAAGTGCAATAGCAAGAGACGCCGTGAAGACGTGATGACTGCCCCTGGTTTTAGGGTTTTTTGTTTGTTTGTTTGTTTGTTTTTTGGCACATACATAGCAGACATCAGGGATGCTGGACAGGTGTTCTGGGGATCTGGGTTAGAATATCTCCAGGATTCTGTACCAGGTTTCAGTGAAAAGGAAATAGAGATTTACACTTGAGGATATGCATTACTGAAATAAGGAGACAAGAAGTAACCTTTGTTCACATGAAATGAGCCTCCCAAAGTCCTGACCTTATTAGTGGAACCTCATAACAGAGACTACGGGCAGCACGTGGAAGAGAAAGCGCACACAGTCGTACTGTGTTAGACACCGAGAATGCAGTCAGAACAGACACGCTCACTCTATTAGCTACAGCGTACAAATGAGTATGAACAAAGAGAAAGAGCTGACTAATTATGCTTATTAAATTTGTAAAAGATCATTCCCCTCTTGATCATTTCTCAAAAAGAAGATGACGGGTGTTTAAAAATTACACTTGGTTTTCATGAAGAAAATACACCTGAAATACTATATTATTTCTATTTCATACATTCATACATACATACATACATACATACATACAGCTTCATCAGTACACTATCCAGGGTCCTACTTTCTGAAGACCCATGTTCATGCTGGAATGCAGACAGGGAGTGTGCCCTCATCTGCATCTGTAGACTAGTCTTGTTAATCTCAAGGAAACCTGGCTGTGGGAATCAACAGAGTTGTGGCATTTTGCAAGCTATGATTTCAACACAACAGCATTGTCTGTCCCAATAATTATCCAAGTTATCTGGAAAGAAATGAGCAAATCTTTGTGAAAATAAACAAAGTATTTAAAAAATGGCTTCTGGGAGATTCTCTCAGGAAACCCACACTTGGGCTCTCTGGCGTCATTCTACATGTCTCTTCTGGCCCCTTATGCTTAAAATCTATTTCAAAGCATCTTAATTAATCTCACATATATACGCACAGTATCGTAAAGAACATTCATAATATTCGCTGCAATGTTTGCCTTTGGGGAAGGAAGTTTTACTTTCTTTATTTAAAATATATGTTGGAGTTTTGCCATGGGTGTCGGATCCCCTGGAACTGGAGTTACAGACAGTTGTGAGTTGCCATATGGGTGCTGGGAATCGAACCCAGGTCCTCTGGAAGCAACCAGTGCTCTTATCTTCTGAGCTGTCTCTCCAGCCCCAGGAGGTAAGTTTTAATGCTGAGGTGATAAATTAGAAGGAGAGTTTCGTTTTAATGTAAACCCCCTTTGCATATTTTTAGAAACAGCATTTCTTGGGTCCATACCGAAGGAAAAAATATTGATTCTTTACTGTTTGTTTCAAAACAAAGGCACCCTCTGTAGTCCAGGATGCCTGGGACTTGTTATTCAGTCTGCCTGGGTGTATTTAAGATCTGGGGAGCAGGTTCAGCTGTGCAGAGTCTATTGCTAAGCCTTAAAAGCTTTTAAAAGAAAATAAGTTAACCAAGCTCCTGTTCACCTGAAATACTTTCCTTGAAGCAATGAGCACATTTGGATACCATATAGTGTTTGTGCTCTTGGTCGGGAGCTTCAGTAATGAGATGTGTCTTGGGATCCAGATTCACACTTGACCTAAGTCTCATTAGCCATGAGCCAAAATTTCCAACTGAAACAATTCCGGTTACCCCCCCCCTACCCCCACTCCCGCACTCCCTCCCTTCTTCCCTCTCTTTGTCTTTTTAGTGTTTTGAGGCAGGGTTTCTCTCTGTGTCCCTGACTGTTGTGAAACTCACTTTATAGACCAGGCTGGCCTCAAACTAAGAGATCCACAGGCCTCTGCCTCCTGAGTGCTGGGATTTAAGGTGTGCACCACAGACACTGGGATCAATGGAAGTGTTTCCTTATGGAAAAGGCAATAGCGCAGTTGTACAAATTCAGAAAGACTTCTTTGTAGGTATCAGACTTAAATGATAATTTCCAAAAGACTATTTAGTTTATTGAGGATAGACATACTCAAAGCAAGTTTCTTTGAGAGAGAAAAGGAAAATTAATGGTCATTGTTTGGTTTCATGGGAACTCGGCACTAGTTACCTCACTCATTCCCATTAGCTCTGGGACCAAGTTCATGCTCTGTGAAGTTTCGTGTTGTGAAGGGTGGGTTGTTTTATTCAGTGCCAAGCTTGTTTTAGTGGTCAGCTGATCTTACTTCTCTCACAATGCTGGATATATGAGAACAGCCTCCATGGGGTGAAGTCAAGGTCTCCAGGCAAAGGCTGATTCTCCACCCTTCCTCAGACAAATTAAGGCAGAGTATCTGGGCATGGGGTTGGGGATCCTATTTTAAGACCACATTCCCATGTACTTCTTACGCACAATTCGATGAATTTTGCTAACCACTGTCAAAAACAGAGGGAAATTTGTTAAGACCAAAAAAATAAACCCACCACACATGGTGAGGCATGCCTGTAATCATAGCATGAAGGAGGCTGAGGCAAGAGAACCTGGTGGTTAATTTAAGGCCAATATGGAGCTGGAAGTCAGCAGAGAGACTGTTCCTTGAAAAGGAAACAAGCCCAGGCCTGTGGCCTTGACTTTACACTTGTGATCAAGTCAGTGATTGTGACTCTGGTCCCCATGACTCCCCTCCAAGTGACCAGAAATGCAGACTGATTACATGGGAACCACACAATACAAGAGATAAATTCTTAGCAATAAGGGATTTTTAATGAAATGTTATCAATCTCTTCTCAGTGTCTCAAAAAGGCCGGAGACATCACTACTGATAGGGCCACTGGGATTCGGGTGACGAATATTGTTTTCAACTAGAAATGCTGTACAAGATGACATAGTTTTGAGCGCACTGGTATTGTGTTCAGAAAGTTTCTGCTCTCAGATTGTCGCGTGAGAAGTGCCTCGCCAGTGAGGTCTATGCAACGTCCCTAAATTGGAATGAATCCGAAACACTTCTGATTCAAAGCATTTCAGAAGAGATAACAAAGTGACATGGGCCACTTTCAAAGCAGTGGGTTCTTCGAAATAAGGAAAGAACGGCTTATTAAAATATGGATCGGCCATAGTTATCAATCAATATACATATACGAGAAGCAGAACGCATCTCATGTTTGTAGTGCTACGACACAAAATCGCGAGAGTTTGGAAAAGAGAGTTCTGTTCCTTCCTCTAGGAGCCTGATAGTTGGGATCAGTTAAAGCAACAAGACACAAACTGCAATGTTACCAGTACATAGTCACATGTGACCCCCTCTTAAGACTGATTTGTGGTTTAATTGAAGAAAATACCTAAAGGGCTCCATTTTCAGTGAGAGGGTTCAGGCTCTCACTGAGTGCTTTAGGTGGGCTGTTAGAAAGCGCAAGCCTATAGCAGGAAAATGAAATTCAATTTTTTAAAAAATAAAAAAAACAACTTAAATCAGAAATGGCCTAGAATCAGGAACACAAGGCACATGACATTTTAACAAGAACACATAACATTTTAATGAAGCAACCAATAGCCTCTTACTCTCCAATGAGCTGAAAAATATATTCAAGTTAGTTACTATCGAGTTCTGTACTTGGTTGACTGGCCAGAGTGTTTTGTTTGTATTTTTTTGCTGAGTTTTACAGACCGCATCAGTTCTAAGAGTAACGTTCCCTTTGCCTTTTGCTTGCACCGGACATGTCAGGGCCACGACAGTCTCTGCACCTTCTCCCTTCTATTCTACCCCACACCCTATCTCACTCACATCTACCTCTACTTTCACAGGTGCCAAACGTCTCTAAAAGTGGGATGATGCTCATGTGACTTTGGCATTGCTATGGCATAAAAAACTTGAAGAAAGATCTAATTTTAGTTAGCAGTTTTATGAGAGTTCAGCCTGTGGCTGCTGGTCCCACATAATTTAGCATCATGATGGTAGAATCACGCAGCGGGGCAGGCTCCTCATTTCTAAGCAGAAAGGCAACAGACAGAAGAAAACATAGAGAGGACAGAGGCGTAGGATGTAGGTCCCAAAAAGAAGCCCCCAGAGTTCTGCTTTCTAGAGCATCTAGAGGCCCTGCCCTACCTACCTTTTGCCACCTCCCAATAATACCTTGTGAGTTTATCAGGGGATTAATCTGCTTACTCAATCAGAGCCTAGAGAAATAGTCACAGAAGGTCTAGGGATGTGTTTCACTAATGTCCTGGGCATTTCTTCATCTAACAAGTTGACAAATAAGATTGGGTCCCACAGCTTACCCAAAGGGCCTAACTTGCCTGACATGGCTTCAGATGTGCCAAGTCCTAGGTAAAGTAGGATTGCCCAGTCACCCTAGTGTGGTACTAGCCAACAAGACCAGACACACGGAACTATTTAAATAAAAATCAATAAAAACGCGATGAAAATTTTACATTCTCTGTGGCACTGGTCACACTTCAGGTGCCCGGTGACAATTTTTAGCCAGTTGCTATGCCACTGGTCAGTGCCAAAAACAGAAAACCGTCCTCATTGCAGAAAGTTCCGTGGAGTGGTGCTGAGCTTGGAGGTTTTTCCTTGCAGTTTTGTACTACTAGCATCCTTTAAAGCAGCGCACTAATCAGGGATCGGGCCTTTTCGTATGATGAGGATAGTGTCTCCGTGAGCATACAGGGCCTGCTGTACCAGGAGACCAGCAGTGAAGGGTTTTTCAGAGTTTCTACCAGGCTTTTGTCTCTGTGCCCTCAATTTGCTTAGCTCGCAGGAATGCATGAACACCTGCTGGCACTCAGTGGAAGTAGGGGCATGACATAACAAATATTTAATGTATCAGCAAAACACATCACTTGACCCTTTTTAAATCTGTCCACTAAGCATGACAGTCACGTTCATTGTCTTCTGTTTATCCTATCTCCTTTGATGTGCTGCACTGCAGGGCTGATGGCCGATGTGGCTCACAGCTGAGGGAGGACCGCCATGAGGGAAACTGCCGTTTGCAAATGGGTAACTTGTAACTCCATTGCAACCCTACCCCAAGCATCAGTTGGGTGACAGCTATGTTGTGGTCACAAGTCAGAGGGGCCGGACCTCTTCCCGAGGGCAAAGGCAAATTTGAATCAGAAGCAGAGATACAAACTGCCTGGGTGTTTGAAGATCCGCTGCTGAAGGGCCTCGGTGTGAGCACAGGGGTTTGTTCACTTCAAAAAATGCTATTGACTATAATGAAACCTGGTGTTTATTGGGAGCTTCCCAAAGGGCGGGCTCCGATTTGCACGCTTTCCGTGGGCAAGGGTGAGGCAATACTATGGGAATCTGAATGCTGGAGGGAGCCTTAAGGAAAAGGTGACTTTCCATTTCCAAATATTTCTAATAAAACTATCATGTAAGCAAAGCTAAACTCTCTCAAGTTATTTGTAGAGAACTTATAATAATGTAGATGGTGGATTGTATTTTACTTTTTAGAATGATCATTTCATTTGGGGAAATTTTAGGATTTTGAAAAAAATGCAACCAGAGTATACAAAGTTCCAATGGTCTAATGGCGCTCTGGGTTGAGATAAACATTGACTCAATTTCTGCCAATTATTCGTCCTGGGAACCTGGATCAGTTATTTAACTGCTCATGTGTATGCTCAGATGGATTTCTTCAACTGTCAAATGACACAATAACGTTTGCCTTCATGTCATAGGAAGGAAAGACACAAGCGGCTGTATGAGAAGTGCTTAGTTCACCTGAACCACTGGTGTGCTTAATAAACATCTCTTTTTATTTATATGAATGAAACATTTACTTTAATAATCTTATGAAAATAATATATAATATTAAACAAACGCTTTCTACTAATGCTTACTATAATTCCCTTTTCTTCCTTAGTCCATTCTTTTCTTAGAAAAAAATAGAAGGAACTCTTGGGGTTCACATCAAGCCAGATGGATCCACCACTTTTTTGTTTTTTATCATTAATGTCCTTTTTCCTATTCAAAGAGACAGAGGGAAGCTAGATTTGGTACACCTCTGTCTCTGTCATTCAGGTTGGTTTAACAAAACATACTGTAAACTAAGTAGCTTATTTGGTCTACCAGAGACTTAATTCTGTGCAACCATGGGTGATGGGGAGCCCAACGTTAAGCTGCCTGTCCAGTCTGTTATTTGTGAGGATGCTGACCCTGACCACATCCCCACATGGTGGGGAGAGAGGGAAAGGCTTTCTATGGTCTCTTCTTATAAGAGCATTGATCCTATCAGGAGAGTTCCCCAAAGACCCCATCTCCAAGTACCATCTCACTGGTCAGTGGAGTTCCAACATAAGGATTTGGAAACAGAGGGCACAGAGTCCGAGGCACTCATGCAGGGTGGGAAGTTGGAATGCTCTGTATTGGAGGGAGAGGGCCCGCTTGTTCATCTTGGCAACCCGGCTAGCTTAGCCCTCGAAATAATCACACAGAAACCATATTAATTAAAACACTGCTTGGCCCATTAACTCTAGCATCTTATTGACTAACTCTCACATCTTGATTTAACCCATTTCTATCAATCTGTATGTCACCACGAGGTTGTGGCCCACCAGAAAAGTTTCAGCTCATCTACTTCCGGCCACAGATCCATGGCATCTCTCTAACTCTGCTTTCTTCCTCCCAGCATTCAGTTCTGTCTTCTCCACCTACCTAAGTTCTGCCCTATCAGGGGCCCAAAGCAGTTTCGTTATTCATTAACCAATACAAGCAACACATAAAAAGAAAGACATCCTACACCAGCTCTGGTCTGGTCTGTTCAGGGACTCACTGGCAAGGGAAGGAGGATTATGTAGCATTGTTGTAGGAGCTCAAAGCATGGGAATGATGACTTTCTCTTTGGTGAAGCTACTGAATGACCCAACATCTAGCTTCCTATTGGCTACTTCTGAGCTACAGAAAAGGGTGGTGTGATGGAGAAACTAGAGCATCACAGTACCCATTTTCCTTATGTTTCTCAGTTTATCAAAGTCATGTGGACCATTTCCATCTCTAAACAGAAAACAACAACAACAACATGAACAAAAGCAAGTTTCCCAATCTATTGTGGGGTCTATTTAATGTATATTTCCTTCATCATTGGTTTAACAACATGCCTATACCTGATTTCTTAAGAACAAAGGTTAAGAGAAAAAGAGGTACCTAGGAAGAAAGTAGAACACATAAGAGCACAAGCGTGGTTCCCTCAAAGAAAGAAAAGTCTATTAACTGATCCTATTTGGGCTGTATATTCAAAATTGGTATTTTGAGTCCTAAGAATTTGAAAGGTTGTTGAATACATTTTAATTTTTCACATTTATTTCTGTTCTCCTGAAAATCCTTTTGATTATAATTTGACCTTTTTTTTTTTACCTAAAACAGAGATGTCAACATCACACTGTTTGCTGTACTTTGTACCCTACCTTTTATGACCCTAACTCACTAGCATGCTCTAAGACTTAATGATAATTTACCAACTTCAGACTTCAGGCCAATTTCGGTTGCCCTTTTCAATTCCTGAGAAATACAGCAAGGGCTAGTGGGAAATTCTGGATTGTCATGGTCTTAACGGAAAGCCCCAGATTAAGAATAAAGGTTTTCCTTACTTTTGAAAGCTATTGTTGGCCTTAAGACAACTGAGAAATATTCTTGGAAATGGTTCCCTCCGAATATTTTCTGGAAGGAATTTAGAATGTTAACAGTGGGGAGTCTCATGACAGAACTTTTACCACGCTTTAGACAGAAAATGTATCTCCAGAATGTTCCTGTAGATGCACCTCCCAAGGCCATACACATCTTGCAGGCCATATAGGTGATTCCTTCAGGTGGCAGTTGCAAGGGCTACCATTCCAGATGATCTTCCTATCATAAAACTAGCATATGTTAAACACTTACAGCCCTGGGAGCTGTGTCCAGAACCCATGTAAATTGTCTCATGTAATGAGCCCAGCAAAGCTGTGAAGGGAGTTATAGTTCTACCTTCATTTCACAGTTAAGGGAACAGATATGAAGTTTCGCTGCCGCGTACAGGGCCACACAAGTGGGAAGAATCAAACTCAGTATCTGAACTCAGAAACTTGACTTTGGAGTACACACTGTTGACCAGCTGGGAAAATGTTTTTTCTCTTTGAAACCCACACTTTTTCAGAAGCCAACATGCTAACCGATTAGTGTGGCCCAGCTGCCTGGAAGCTTTTCCTTGGTTTCTCTCTCACCCTCTCTCACCCTTAGAATCCTGGTGGCAATATCCCTGGTTGGAAACAGAACTTTGAGCAGTAGCCGGACAGGGACCAAGAGTTAGAGTTTCCTGATTGGTTCTTTGGCTACTGGACCCGGGGTGCTCTCTCTTAGCTCCCAATCAATATCTGCTTTGAAAAGACAGTCAGGCTGATGAAAACATGGATGCTCATACTAACTCCAATAAAAATCCAGAAAAGTATACAAAATCTACTTCCTGCTAAAATTGTGGTGGCAAGAGTATCTTTGGCAGCAGAGTCCTAAGACATTATCACTGGGCACAGTGGAAATACTATTGCCTCTCAAAACAGAGAAGAAATCAGCACCCAATCAATCAAGGGTATAAGAAAAATGGCCTCTGTGGAAAACAACTCTGACATCATGGAGCTAAGTGTTATATAAGTTCAGTTTGCACATTTTCTATATCCTTTGTGTTGTGACTTCCTCTGAATCTTAAGAAATGGAAAGAGAAAAAGAAAAGGCAGAAGATCATGGCTGAGATTTCGACATCTTTCAAGACAAAAAATGCAAGGGCTGGGCCAGAGTTGCAGGACAGATGTGGCTCTGGACATCTAAGAACTAAATATGATTCTGTCCAAGGAATTCTTGTCTGTGAGACATCTTCATCGCCGGGGAGCCAAGTTTCAAAGAAGCCTGCTTTTGTTAGAAGTAAGGAGAACTGGATTTGATTTCATCTAACTTATTTTGGGCACCTAGGAAACAAATGGAAATCACTCTTGGTACCCTCAGACTGTGAGAATTCTATTCTAGATAATGCTGAGTGACCTAAGATGCATCCAAGTCAATCAGAAAGCATGATAAGGAAATAAATAATTAAAATGTTTCGCAACAGACTTGGGAAGAGGCCAAAGAATTTCCAAAAAAGTGCTGACAACTTCAACTTCAGCTACTTTGTGAGCAAGTTTTCTACCTGGTTTTATTTCATTTTTGTGTTATTAAATAAAAGCATCTTTATTTACAGTTCAGAGGACAATTAACCAAAGCAACTCTTCTTGACCATATGCATGGAAAGTTTTTAAGAGAAGGGGCTTTGTAAAAGCAGGCATCGTCTTTGTAAAAGCAGGCACCGTCTTTGTGAAAGCAGGCACCGTCTTTGTAAAAGCAGGCACTGTTCCTTATTTTTGTGAAAAAGCACTGTTTCTAGGCAGGCAAGCAAAACCTTTCACAAGGCCACGTGATCACCTCTTCAGCAGTCTAGAAAAAGCAAGAAACTAACAGGCCAAAAAACGATGTATCCGATGGTGTTCTTTGGCAATGCGTCTTAAACTAACTATAGGAGTATATGTGATTCTAGAAGGATGTCACTTTAAAATTTGATAGTTGTAATTCCTTAATAAAACTGTATATACAAGTAGACTATAATGAACTCTATATATAGTCATGTCCAGATAGTCAAATGGGAACACTATAAATAAATTAAGATGGAATCTTAAAATGTATTCAAGTAACATAGAAAGTTACAGAAGCAGGATCAGAGGAATAAGACATAGCAGAAACAGACTGAAAACAAAGAACGAAATGGTAGACAATTAACAGGTAGCAGCTACCTTAAAACACAAATGGTATACAGACCACAATTACAAGGAATGTATTGGCACAATGTTCAAAAAGTAAGTGCACACTTGTATTTCTTACCAGGCTGAGACAGGAGGATCATGAGTTGGAAACCAGTCTGGGCTACACAGTAATACCTTGTCTCCATAAACAAGCCAAAACATTGCCCAACCATGTACTATCTACAAGAAACTTCCCTTAATTTCTACAAGTAGGTAGACTGACAGTACTAGGAATTAAAAACTATAATACATAGTCATTAGAATCTTTTGCCACCATCCCTGAATTAATAATAGCTGTGTGATGTTGGGCAAGCTCCTTAGTCTCTCTGAGCTTTAATTTTCTAATCTGAAAGACTAACTGATCTCAAATGTGTTTTTTTAAACCTCATCTAAACTCTCAATGTGAGTCAGTCTGATGCTTGTAAGCAAGATGCGCTCATTGGACCTCCAGCCTAGAGTGCCCCTGCGAGACTCCTGTCAGTGACCTCGCATCCTCTCAGGGACTCTAGGGGCAGTGCGCATAGCACTGCAGTCCACCCAAGCACAGCTGGAGGGCAGCAAGGGGGGGGCTCATCTCAACCAGTGTCCCCAAAAGCAACAGGCAGAGGAGGAGCTGAAAGAATGATTAGTTTTAAACGGAGGAAAACCAAGAAACAAGCTCCTGTGTTTTTCAACACTGGCTTTGTTCGGTGGCTAGAAAACCCAAGCATGCTCTTTCTAAACAGACTTCCAAAGGTTACCTGAAACTACAGAGTTTTAAGAAGCGGGGCACTCATGTTGGCCCCTCGGAGAAACAAGTACTGTTAGTTGTGGTGAAAACACAGCTCAGTGGGCTAGCAAGCCATCCTAACTCCTTTCTTAGCAGGGGACAAGAGCTCTTGGGGTTGGGAAATCCCCAGGAGATACTGGTCTCCCTGTTCTCTAACTTTAACTGTGTATCTCTTTCTCTTTCTTTCTCCCTCTCTGTCTCTCTCTGTCTCTTTTCCCTATCTCTGTCTCTGTCTCTCTCTCTCTCACACATACACACACTTATTCTAGAATCATCCCCCTTTCAGAGAGGAACTACAGAAGAAGACAGGGTGAAACAGGTCCAGAGGCACTGAGGGTTTGGAAGAACATGTAGAACACCAGCAATGAGAGCATGTAGCTGGGAGCCCAGTGCCCCCTTTGGTGATTACCAATAGTACCTCAATTCACAGTGGATCCTTGTGAGCACCTAGAATCTGCCTACTTCCTACACAGGCTGGTGATACAGAGGTGTCAGACATCACTGGAAGAGTCAGAAGTTCATTGCCTGTCTCAGGATGCCCCATCTTCCTTGGGGAGGCTAATGTGAGACCAGTTACCCTGGGTGGGTGAAGTTAATCAGCTCTTGAGGTCCTGGATCAGCTTTCAAGGAAACCCCTCATCTTAAAACAGTACTGCGAGCTGACTGGGTAGGAAGTTAACTGAGTATGTACCCAAGCTCCCCTTCCTCCTTCCTCTTTCTGCCTTTTCACAGGCAACTGGCCTTAGATATAGTCCTGTATTTGTCAGGATGAACGGTTGCTCTTACCTGTAATTTACCTGTGGCCATGAGTCCCGTGGAGAACGCTGGCTGGGTCAAGCTCCACCTCAGGGGCTCAGCATCCCATTGGCTGTACCACCCGGGTTCCTGAGGCAGCTCCCTCTTATACAGGTTAAATGATGAGACCCACGGAGTTTGGATAGGAAATGTTCTCGTGTGCCTGGCAATGGGGTTACTTGAATCTTTTTCTTCTGTATAGTGACTGCGTTTCCGATGATTTCCTCAATACATTCAACCCTAGCTCAGTCTTCTGTATGTTTAAAATGACAGAATAATATGCAGGATAATTTAAACTCCATTACTATTTTATGCATATCCCCATTATAGCACTTATCACATCTTGGTGTAATTTTTTGTTTACATAGCTGTCTCTTCCACTTGGCTTTGAGCTCCTCCAGGACTTAGGCTATGATTTGACTCATCTTAGATTCTGCCTCCTCCTCTGTACACAACAGCTTAGGGCTCTGAACATAGTAGGTTTTTAAATCAATGAGTCAGCTTTGAGAGACTCAACAATCAAATATGCCTGCTATGCATGTACACATTTATCCATAGATATTTTTACTGTAAATTATTTGTTTTTGAGAAAAAAGTAAAACATTTATACATTTATTGTATATAGCCTGAAGTTCTAAAGTGTGTGTATGTATAAATGGTTAAATCAAGTCCATTAATAGAAGCATTACTTTTTATATAGATGCACATACCTTTTGTGGTAAGAATGCTTAAAATCTTTTGGCAATTTTCTTCTTAATGATTGAGTTTATTCTTTGGCAACTTGTATATGTACATAATGTATTCTATTTACTTTTCATTCCCACCCTTCCCTGTCTCCTTCCTACTGTGGTTACCAACTCCCTCCTCCTTATAGGTCCTGTTCCCACATTCTTACCTTTTTGTTTTGATTTTAATAGGGACCATCTGTGTGGCCATGTGGGGAACTATCTATCAGAGCAGGGATTCTCAAACTTCCTGACGCTAAGACCCTTCAATAGAGTTTTTCATTTTGCGGTGACCCCCAACCATTAGATTATTTTCATTGCTACTTCATAAGTGTAATTTTCCTACTGTTATGAATTGTAATGTAAATATCTGTGTTTTCCCATGGTCTTAGGCGACTCCTGTGAAAGGGTCATTTGACCCCCAAAGTGTTAGAGGGCTGGGGTTGGCTCAAGTCTGGCTACTTCCTGCGGGCATGTGGCGATGTGGGAGAGGGGAGAGCTGGGAGTTGGTGTGCTCACACTCAGTGAGAGGTGTGGCAGGGGCAGTATCTGGGTTGCTGTCATCCTGGAGTCCTCAGACAGCTGTTTTTTGAGGGAGATGAGAAGTTGGGTGGGTAGAAGAAAAAAATTGTTATTATTGGCCCTATGAAATGGGGCTAGCCATAGGATAGGTATAATAGCAGATAATACAATAGCAATATGATAGCAGATAATATATGATAGTATGATAGCAATAGCAGATAAAACCAGATTTCAGTTGGCAGGTGTCCTTGATCCAGAAGAATAGCACTTTGTGGGTTGATCTTGGCCCAGGTACATCTTGGTGTCATTGCAAAAGACTCAATGTCATGGATGAAGTAATAAGTTAACAGTACCTTAAGTTGTCAAATGCATTAGACAGATCTGGGAGGCATAAATGAGCAAAAATGAGACAGCATTTTAGCTACGCAGGCAATCCCAAATCCTCTCCTTGGTCCTTGGAGAACAATAGTCCTAGAAGCAGTGCTTGCCAGTCTACCAAACCCAAAGGCGAGGCCTGGAGGTGGAAGGTCTTCCGTCTTCTTGGAGGAGCTAAAGGGTGCTGCAGAAACTGGCATGTCTATGTTAGAGGCTCTTTTTGTTAAAATGCCATGCCCTCAGATCTGTAAAGACACTTAAGAACTAGGTACTATTACCTGTTATTTAAACTGGGCATATAAGCTAAATTTAGGTGTGTGTTTTATCCAATAAGTTATAGTTTACCAATGCTAGTAAATGTAAGAAAATTAAAAGAAATATTTTAATAAGTCAAATAATCTTAAAATGAGCACACATGCACACAGAAACATTTATAAAGTTACACAGACATACTGTGGCCACATTATTTTAACAGAGAGGCAAATAAAGCACTTTTGGAAACCTGTGAAGGCAGGCGGCAAAAGTCAGAAAAGCATAGAGGTGATTCCATTAAGGACCAGACTGGCAGATGCTGCAAGAGGGACAGGGCAGAAACAGATTTTTTAAAATCCCAGAGTGAGAGAAACAGTAAACAGCTGGGAGGGAGGGAAGGGGACCAGAATGATCCCCAAATAGCAGGCAGGGGCCAGGGAAGCATAGCAAACAGCTGAAGGGCGAGCGCCATTTTGAAGGGATCGGCTATGGCCTCCATTTTTCTAGCCAGTTGGGTTTAGCAACCCCCATGAATCCAGAACTGGACGGGAGCCAGGCACACCTTTGGGCGCGGCAGAGCCCCACAGGCTATGGAGAGGCAGAAGTGGGGGGTGGGACAAACCGTGGGCTCAGCAGAGAAGGAGAGACAGAAAGGGAGGGCAGGAGTAAGCATCCAGAAACCCTGGGTTATGAGGCCTTAGACAGCCCCAATTTAAAAGGATTTTTTTGTAAAAGGCCGCTCAAGGGCGTTTGAGTAATTGGCTCTCCAGGACAGCCAGGGCTATGCAGAGAAAACCTGTCTTGGAAACCCATGAGAGAGAGAGAGAGAGAGAGAGAGAGAGAGAGAGAGAGAGAGAGAGACAGAGAGAGAGGAGAGAGAGAGAGAAAGAGAGAGAGAAAAAGAGAGAGAGGTAAACTTGGGAAGGGGGACACTGAAAGAGCTGTAGGTGGATGGGCAAGAGTGAGGTGTAGTGCTCATATATGAAGTTCTGGGAAAAAATTATTAAACAAACAAAAACAGAGAAAGGAACATTCAAGACCTAGTCAATTCCTGGCAAAGAGTACTTGCTTGTTAGGTAGTTGTTCAATACCAATATGAATTTAAGTTAAAAACTCATACCCCTGTCTCTTGAGAGTGCAGAGCTACAAGGGAACTGCTTTGTGAATGTAGTTGTCTGTTCAGTGTTTGAAGCATGAAACATGTGTGTGTGTATATCTTTATTATTTCTTCTTAAAAATTAATTCCTGCCATCATTTAAATAATAAATTTTAATTATTCCCTTTCTCCTCTATATAAAATTCAGCCTCTAATTCTTGAAGAAAGGAAGAATGCAGGCATAGACCGAACTAGGCCTGTGTTAGTTCGAAATTGGTAGCTAAGATGTGGTCATATTTATTGCTTGTTAAAGTATACCTGGGCATTAGTTACCAAAGCCCTTGCCCAGCATGCACAAGACCCTGGGTTTGATCCCTAACATTGAAAATAAGTTAGGTGTGGTGGCCGGTAATCCCAGCACTTGGGAAGTAGAGGTAGATGAATCAGAAATCCAGATGATTAAGGTCAGCCAGGGAGATGGGTCAATTGGTAAAGTGCTTACTGGAAAAACACAAGAACGCGAGATCAATTTCTAGAACCCATATACAAATGTTAGGCATGGTTTTACATGCCTGGGACCTAGAACTGGCATATGGACGTTAGGTGACCCAGGGCAAAGGCTCCCTGAGGTGCCTATTGATATATCTGATGCTGGCCACCTGGTCCTCCCAATATCCCTCAGTCCCTACCTGTTACAGGGTCCTACTGGCTGCCATATCCTTCCCCCTACCCTAAGCTTCTCCAGCCCAGGGACCAGACTGGACCCCTTCCCCCAGCAGCTCTTTCTTATATAACCTCAGCCATTTGACTACCAGTCCTCTTGGCCTCTTTGCCGCTTGGCAGCCTCTCGGCTTCTGATCTCCTACCTCTTGGTGCCTGGCTGCCTCCTTTCTTCTCTGCCCTCTTCTCGCAAGGCCCAGTTCATTTGCCAGGTGCACTCATCCTGGACTCTCTCAAATGCCTTTGCTTCTGCCTATGCTCTCCCTTATACCTGCAATAAAACCCCCAGCCCCTTAGGGACTGTCATGTCCTCCTTTTATTTCTTTTTCATTTTTAAGGACAAGAGGACTCTGGGGTTCACTGAGCACCCAGCCTAGCCTACCAGATGAATTCCAGGCTAGTGAGAGACCTTAACTCAAAGGCGGCAGATGTGTTTCTAAAGGATGACATTTAAGACTGTCCTCTGGTCTCCAACACCCATGTGTACAAACAGAAATACACCTGTGTACCCAAGTGTACCCCCGCCACACACACACACCAAACATTAAAATGTTCACCGTTATCCTTAGCTACATATAGAGTACCAGGCCAACCAACAACAGCAAAAAAGTAGCAAAACTCTACCCGATATCACACCTTTGGGACAGATATCTGAGTGTTTCATGAAAGCAGATCTGATCATCATTTAGGAATATTACATTGTAATTCAGATGTGGTTATGATCTAGATTGCCTTTTGGTGACAGTTTTGAGCTGAGTTTTATTAGAAAATGCAAAAACGCAATTTAGAAGCTACATAGTTTTTACCTACATATATCACACATTTTTATTTATTTCAATGCTGACAATTAGTTGGACCCTCAAAACAAATATGAAATACAATACAAACACATTTAAATGCACCAGCATTAATGAGGGAACCCCTTGACAAATGTTTAGCAGTGAGAGGCCCATCTCTGGCTCTGAACGTGCACCAGAGATTTAAGTTTTTATCTTTTCCACCTTCCCATCTTCGCCTTAATCTTCACTCACCCCTGGTCTTCCACTGGAGACAGAGAGACTTTTCTGATAAGATAAATACATAAGAGGCACTTAGGGGAGAGGAAGCAATGGAAAGGGAGCCAAAAGGTATGCAGAGCAAAGGTTTCTCTGTGCTCTAGAGATTCACTAGTGACGGGCATGGACCTACTCTACCTCCTCACCGCTTGCCCAGCACATCCTTTTAGCATCAACGTCATTACGGTATTTAAAGAGCTCAGAGAACTGGCATGCCTACAGCGCTCAGAGCCATGCTGACAGGAGAGGGAGATGTCATTGGTACTTGCAGTTTTAGCCTAGGCCATGGAATTTTGCAGAGCGCTGTCCCCATGTCCTGGATTGCTCTCTCCAGAGTGAAGGGTTTCTGTTTTAAATGTTCAGGCCTTACCCAGACTCATGGGGGGAGGCTGTGGGGAGAGTCCCAACTCTCCAAGTGATGGTTTTAGTAAGAAGTGTAGGCTCTAGGTAAGTCCTGAGGACATAAAGACAGAGCCTTCCCAGATAGTATTCTAGCCCCAACAATGTCCACAGGACCTGCTTTGCCCCTTTCCCATGAGAGGCCATGGTGAGAGGATTATATGTGTTAACCAGAGAATAAACCTGGACCAGACACTGAACCTGCCTGTACTTTGGTCTTGTAATGCTCTCCTCTAAAAACAGGAGAAATAAATTTGTTTATAAGCCTACAACTTTGTCATATGTCATTACAGCATTTCCAACAGACTAAGAAATGGCTACCCTGCAGACATGCTGGCTCAGGACCACTCTCCCCTTGCCTATGAGTTCTAATGTTCGGTCTAGTTGACTTTTCATAGATTAGTTCTGGGTTTCTTTGAGTTCCCAAAGCTCCTTGAAGTTCTTTTTCTCAGTTCTTGTAAACCCTGGTGACATCATCAGTAGCATCAACTGCAGACTTCCCTAGTGGCGCCAGGGGCATTTCGCAAGGAATTTGTTCAACCCTCAAGTCAGTTGCCCAGGGAAACAAACTGGTGATGTCACAAGGCTTGCCACTTGCTGTTCTCCTTCAGGTCCCTTCTGCACTGGCTGAGGTAGGGTCCTGTCTATAACTCTCCCAACCCAACTGTGTCTTCTATTCCCCAGGGCAGTGCAGAAGCCCTTGCTTTCCCCCTCAGCCACGTCTACGCTCGCTCAGTTCTGCTGGCCACTTCTATCTCCCTATGCTTCTTCCCTCTGGGAGCAGAAATGCTATGCAAATGGAATGTCTAGACATCTTTTGTTCTCTAGTATAAGGGTGGGGAGATTGAGACTCCCTCCCTTGAGTCTGTCCCTAAGGAATCAAAAAAAAAAAAAAAGGCTGTTTCAAGCTTGATATTCAAGCTTGATAATACCTCAGAGGTTTCACAAGTAGAAGGACCACACCTGATTCCCTTATCTTTCTTTGGGTCCATAAACACACCTAAGTCTCTAAGTCTCTACTTCCTGATTTCAGAGACGCGCTCCCCGGGACACCATCACAACCTTTGACCTTTCTGAGAAAATGAAAAGGAAGAACAGAGGCCTGAAGGTTTACAGAGACATCTTTTATAAGAGGTCATTTAGCAGGCTGTGCCCTGTTCCAAGTGCAACTCTTCTGTGTTGCTCGTCTCAAAGCTGTTTTGAAATATGTGCAAAGTGTCAGGTTATCTAACTGTAGCTAACTATCCGAAAGATTTCCTCCCAAGGTTATAAGAAAAGGTGCCTAAGAGAGAAGCACAATCTAGCCTGTGTTGAAACTCACTCCCAGAGGACTTTGTTTCTACAGCTCTCCAGCCTGAGCAGAGAGCAGCGGTGGCTCCCAGGACTCAGAGGCAAAAGCAGAGAGCTAGCACACAGCTTTCAAAGCCATGACAAAGACAACCACTTGCATCTATCACTTCCTTGTTTTGAACTGGTATGTCTTCCTCAATTGCTACATCCCACATATTGGAAAGGACAATGAGAAGTTAAAGGAATTCCATGATGGCGGACGGTCGAAGTACTTGACACTCCTTAATCTGGTAAGTCTGTGTGTCTGTATCTGCAACCAAATAGTGCTTTCCCACGCACCATTTTACTAAACACAAGCCCCCTCCCTATACATCTTCCTTCTTCATGGTTGGTGAGTTTGGGGCTTCCCCTGTTATTTAACAATTTGCTCTGGGGCACTCAGTCTGGAAACGCTCCATAGCTACCGGGGTGTCTAATTGTAAAATGCTCTCTCGCAAAATCTCTTGGAGTCCCACTGGGGGAACACGGGCTTGAGTACAAAACACAGGCGAGATCTTGAGCCCTGCCTGGGACTCTGAAAAGAAGGCAGAGCTGTCACATGTTGTGTAGGAAGTGTGACTTCCACTGGAGGAATAATGTCCTTTGACAGCACACAGCGACTCACAGATTTATCTAAGAAAAGCAAGCGCATTTGCCACCTTCCTCTCCCACTACAATTTTTTATAGGCTCAAGTTCCATCTGAAAGGAGAAAGATCACCCGAGCCAACAACCAATACACAATTTCAACTGTTTTAAAACCAAACTTTGAGCTTAATCCCTTCTTGCCTTAGCCTTAACCTGACTGACCACGTACTACTGAGCAAAGTCTGAATGATTGGAAGAAAAACTGCCTTGTAAGAAGGATTGTAGGGGAAATAATATATTTTTAACACACACACACATATATGTTAAAAGATAAAATTGGAACATCTTTCAGACATGGGAATTGACATTTAAGTCTTTGTCATTGGTGCTAAAATACACAGTTCCATAAAAGCACCTGGTTTCAGGGAGCTGGAAATAATACTCTTGTTTTCAAGATTTATTTTTTATTTTATGAGTGTTTTACATGCTTTGCCGACATGTATGCATCTGTGCCGCACATATTTCTGGTGCTTGTGGAGACCAGAAGAGGGCATTAGATGCTCCGGAACTAGAGCCACAGATGGTTGTGAGCTGCCCTGTGGGTGCTGGGACCTGATCCCGGGTTGTCTGGGGTGGTAGCAGGTAAGCTGAACTGATGAGCCGTCTCTGCAGCACATTCTGCGATTGGAATATGCTCATCCTTCCGAATCACAAGCCTCATTTTGTAATCAGGGCAGATGAGTGGCAGAAAGAGGGACTGGAATGTTGAGTAGGCAGAAATGGTGAGTTCAGGTTAAAAAGGTGTTTCTTTGAGGCACTGGCCCCTTGCTTCTGGTCTTGTGTTCACCTTTTGGTGACATATTAGCCTGAATATTTTGAGTTCTGGGCACAGCTCTCTAGCGCCAGAAGGTGTCAGGTTGGCTGTTTGTTTCAGTCCTGAGATTTTACGAGGAAATAAGTCGAATAGTGAAAAAAGAAAAGAGAAACTGGTTTATAGACCTCTCAGAGCACTAGTGTCAAAGAGTGAGGTTTGTAACTCTGTTGGGTCACCTGGGGCTGTCTGTCTATCCATGTGTAATTATGAAACTCAGGCCCCAGTATGGCCATCCTACTGCCCAGAATCACAGAGCAGTGGGACAGACTTTGCACATAGGTCCATAAGCCACCTCCCTGACTTCTTTTGCCTTTTAATGCAATCCCCCCCCACATACCTCATTTTCTGTCTACTAGCCTATCCTACTTAGATGTTGTTTAGAAATTATAACATTTTTGTTTATTTTGTGTGCATGGATGTGTGTAGGTGTTGGGGTTCTGTGTACCACAATGTAGAGGTCCAGGCGCAACTTTCAGGAGACAGCTCTCTACTCTGACCGTTTGGGTGCTTAGGATTGAACTCAGGTGGGCATGCTAGGCAAATTCTTAAAGAGAATCTCACAAGCCCAAATCATCTCAGAATTTAATCTCATTTTCTGCCTTCCTGTCGAATTAGCCACCAAATCAAATTCCATTTGTTTTCCTTTTTGTTGGACCCGCCTTCCCCTCCCCCACATTCCCGCCTTACTCCTTGTCCTCATTCCAGACTCACTAATTGGCATCGGAGGACCACATTAGCCCTGTATTGTCCTTTGCTCCTCCAATGTGCAGGTTCCAGATTGATCTCCCTAAGCTCTTTTTTTTTTTTATTTTTCATGAATTCCTTTTAACATGGTGGCCTTTTTTGAAATAAAGAAAACCAACCCCCCTCCCAAAAAAAACAAACTCACCTCTTAGCTCCCCTTCTTCCCAGGAAAGCTGGTGTCTCTTAGAGAAAGGCCTCTGTCTCCGCAGCTATTCCCACAGATGTCCCTCCTCAAGTCTCTGCTCATATCCCCAAACAAAGGCCTCCTGGTCTCTGTTCACCAGTTTGCTTCCACAGACCACCTGAAATCCCAGGTCCGGTACTGCAGTGCTGTTTTCTAGTCCCCTCCCTCCTCTTCATGTGAATAGAGAAAACAACTGAACTCTTACTAGGTCAAAACCAGTTCTACCTCATAAGTCCTTATCAACCCAGGCCACTTACAGTTTTCCACCGTGTTTGCCAGGAGAGCAGGGCGTAGGGCACTCGTGGACTAGAACTTTGCCCACTTGGTATGTTGTAAGTGTGGCTGTGTTTTCTACTTTGCTGAGCTGATATCTCTCTGGCAGCTTCCGGCCCCAGCCTGTGAGCAAAGGAGACATTACCTGTAATGATTTCCTTTCTAGACTTCGTGAGTGTTCCCCACACCTGACAAAGATGGGTTAAGCATCTTTTAGGGGACCCATCTAAGAAGAGTTTTTAAGTAGTGTAGTTCTAATAAATGTTTGAACCTCAAAACTTCTACCTCTTGAGGTCTCATGGGTTTATTTATGGGTATTAGTTTTTGAATGGATTTATATTTTGTTTGAAATAAATTGGCCTGGCTGTAGAGGTCTCCTAACTTACTCTAATACCCATTTATTTTACTTCACCTTGGTGACATCAGTATCCAATCCAACTTAGCAGGAATTGTAAATTTTATTATATTGTATTTTAGGTGGTAAGTTTTCTGCCTGTGTGTCTGTATGTGTTCCATGTGCATGTAGTACCTGTAGAAACCAGAAGATAGACAGATTTGAACCATCACGTAGATGCTGAGAACCGAACCCAAGGTCTCTGTAAGAGCAGTAAATGATCTTTAACACTGAGCCACCTCTGTAGCCCATCAATTTAGCAGGGATTGTATACCCCTTCTTTTAATTTATATTGTTTAGTTAATCAAACGTAACTATTTCAGTGCCTTTGTAATACGCCCTGTTAGTCATGCTAGTCTTTTGTATGTTTTCTCGTGTTAGCTTACAAACTAAATGGGTGTCATTGAATTTTCGTACAGGCTTTGTTTTTGTTGATCCCCACCCACACTTTCCTCCTCTGCCCTCCTAGTCGTGTCCCCCCCCTCCTCTTTGTCCCCAGTAGCCCCATTCTCCTTTCCTGTCACATGTACCACTGTCCTTGTTTCTTCCTCTCCACATCCTCTCTTCCTCCCTCCCACAGTCCCTGTCTAGCTTCTCGACTTAGACGCTCCAGCCCACGCGTGGAAACGGTGACATCTGACAGGTGAAGGAAAACCTGTCGCGTTTGTCTTCCTGTGTCTGGTGTACCTTTCCATTCAGATGCCTTTAGTTTCTAATAGCCTGAGCGCACTTCTGCCTCCCTGTTGAATAACAGAACCTGTCTCATTACAAGTCAGATTTTAGAGCGTGGCACTGTTTTCCTCCTGAAACTGCCCCCCAGGGAGTCCAGAAAGAAGCCAGAAAAGCTGCCAGAGGGCCGGTGGCTGGTAGAATGCTGATAGCTAAGAAGAAGAAGGCCAGGGGACAAGAAAGTCACTGTAGAGAAGACAGAGAGCTTGCCCCAGGGAGAGGGTGTGTGCTCTGGTGGTTGTGTCCTTGGTATGGCTTCTTAGTTGCTCTCTGCTACCGGGGCTGAGGAGTTTATGCCATTCATTACCACATTTGTTAAACAGGAACAAAATTAGAAGCTAGCAGCATGGCCATCAACTTAGAGGGCCATCGATGCGGTGTAAGGAGAAAGGATGGAAGGGAGGCGGGGAGCTTGGCGTTATCTTGTGTTTGATGAAGCTGGACAGTGTGGATCGCGGTGACTTAGGTGATTGTGGGTCTCCTTACTAAGTTCATAGTGGATGGTAGATCTAGATGAAAGTCAACCACGGCCCCCATAGCTCCTGTGTATGCCTCCCCACACTACACTCTCTGCCATTCAGCTAGAGGAGGATGTCTGTTGAAACACCCTTCTCCCAGCTAAGTAGCTGCTGGGGTAGACATCCTTGACACTGCTGCTTTGGGGGAGGTATAGCTTCCGGTTCAAGCAGACAGCAGTGAGTATTCGGAGTGAGGAAGCCCCAACAGCTGAGTGTAGAAACCCAGCTATGCACAGTTTTAGTCTGCTTGTGCTGGCTCTGTCAGTGACTACAGTACCCACTTGGGTACCGAGAGGCAAACCCTTGATTTCCATCACCGAGTCAAGATTTTCATCTGTGAAGTTCTAGCTTTCCAGAGCCCGAATGACACACTGATGTTGCTCACAAAGATATTTAGAGATGCTGATTTAGCTCTTGGGTAAACAAAGGGATTAGAACTGTTAGCACAGAGGGAAAGGATGTCTCCAGCACCCAAATAAAGCCGTTTAAATGGACTGAGTAGCCAGGATAGATAGCACTTTGGTGAACTCTTTACACACAGTGGGGAGATCTGTGTTGAGAGAGGCCTCACTTCTGGAGCTGGAGCACTGGCTGTCTCCTTCCTTACTGTGTAATTCTGAGTGAGTTACCTAACTTTTCCACATCTCGGTTTGTTCCTGTGTTGCAGGGAGGAAAGCAGATCCTCCCACCTCCCCAGAGCTGAGAGATTCATTCCACAGCTCCCAGATGGTGTGTGGGCTTCTGATGGTTCACAGGTGATCTCCCCTCCCAGCAGCACCCTCGGCAGAAGGAAGCTGCCTCCACCAGGGTTTAGCTCCTTCCCTGGGGTTGCCAAGGGGGCTGCTCAATACAAGAGCTCCTCTAAGAATCTGTCTGCCCCCAGATCCTTCTCCCTTCCTGTCATAAATACTCTGAGGGTGTTGTCTGTCCTTAATAAATCCCCACAGGCCCATCTCAGAACCACAGACTGTTTCTCATGTATTCTGGCTTTTCATTTCACAAATAACTTAAAGAAAATGTCTCTCCCTCCTCTTCTTCCTCTTTTTCCCTTCGTCCCAGTAAAGGCAAAGCGACCCAGAGCCAGTCCTGATCTGTAGTCTCTCCAATACAATTCTGGGTTCCTAATTGGTGCTCCAGGAATGTTGGCTGAATGCACTGATGACCAGAACAGGATTCTAATTGATATGAGCCACTGCCAGGAAACCCCCTTCCCTCCTTTAGGTTGCTCCATCCCAGGAAATCTTACTGCTATATGAAAGCCACTATTGCCAGCTACATAGCCTTGACCAAAGCTTCCTACCCTCCTAACAAACATATCCCACTATTTCCTCCTCTTATTATTAATCTCTCTAACTTCTCATTATTCTAAATTGTTTCCTTTGTGTTCTTTGTCCTCCTGGCTTTTGTTTGTCAGGCCTCCTTGTTTATCTCAGCTTCTTTTTTTAAATTTAAATTTGATATATTTTTATTTAATTTTTTGAGAATTTCATATATGAGTAGTCTATTTACATAGAATTACCACTCCCTCTCCCCTCCCAACTTCCCCAATGCACCGTACCTGGAATAGCCTATCAGAACGCCTCTCCCGAGAGGACACTGATGTTCCCTCCCTCAGCAGCCACTGATGGATTTTTTTTGTGGCTCTTCACCTAGTGTCACATGCTCCTACATCAGCCACCAGCTCACAGATAACAATATGGAGACGTATTAATTAAAAAAGCTTGACCACTAGCTTAGGCTGGTCCTACTAGCTCTTATAAGGTAAATTAACCCATTTATATTCATCTATATTCTACCACGTGGCATACCTTCTCTTCTATCTTGCACTTTCTATTTTCCTCTATATGTCTAACTTTCTTCTTCCCAGAGTCCTTTCTGTCCCTGGAAGTCCTGCCTAATTTCATTCTGCCTTACTATTGGCCATTCAGCTCCTTATTAAACCAATCAGAAAATACCTTGAGAAAGACACATCTTCATGGTGTAAACAAATATTCTACAACAACCTAGGGGTGGGTTCTTGTGAAATTTCCCACACCCTCATCGGCATGCCAACTGGTGGTATTATTATGTAGGTCCTATTTAGACCATATTGTTAAGATTACATGGGTGAAGCCTCAGCGTCTTTCTTAACCTAGAGGCTCATGGGTGATGAGTGGGGACTGGGCAGTTCACACCAGCCCCGGTTCGCCTTGGCTAAGCATCCTGTCCTCCCTCAGAGTCAGCTGCACCCTTTCCACTACCACCAGACAAAGTGTCTGTCCCAGTTAGTCCCCACTTTGTCTTTCATTTGGAAATAGTCTTTTGCTGCAAGGGTTACATCAGGTTGAGGGAAGGGCAAGGAAAGTCCCGTGGTGGCCGAGTCAGGCCCAGAGCCTTGGGCTTGGCACTGGGTTGCTTGACTCATCCATCAAGAGTCATAATGTCTTGTTCAGGGGACTTATGGAATCTCCCTCTCTGGAATTCTTATTTTTTTTAATGGAAGAAATTTTCATTTCCTGGGGTTGTTTAAAAGGGTTTTGGCTTCAGGGCAAGGAAATAAATCTGATGACTTAGAAAGGGTAAGTTTCCATGATTATAAGATCCTCATGGATTTGTGAAGATGTGGAATGTATAAACTAAATAGCCTTCAGCTACGGTTTCTTAAATCACATTAGTTATTTTTTTTAATGTAAATTCAGCTCTGTCACTGGTCATAAGTTTGTTAGCTAGCAACAGAAACAAAAGACGGCCAACAAATTTAGGGCAGCAGCATTTCAGGAAAAGGCCCAGAACATTCCACTGGAGTAGAATCAGGGAAGAGCTGGTAGAAAGGATGACTCAGGAAACATCAGTTATGAAAAGGCTTTGATCAACAGGACACTATGAAGCCCGCTTTCCCGCGTTCCAGGACAGTGGATCCCTGTCCATCTGCATGACACGAGATGATCCCAGTGTTCCCTTGACATCCCTGGAACCCCTGGCTTCTCATCCTCCTTATCCTCTCACTCTGCTCAGTGGTTCCTTTACATCCTAGCTCTTGCTGTGTCTTTCCCTGGGCAGCATCCATGTGCAGCCTGCTGCTGCCCAAGTAATCCTTGTTGATGCTGATGTTGTGTGTCAGTTGAGAGACAGAAGTAAAAGTCATTGTGCTGCAAGTTCCTTAAAAGCATCCCAGTTCTTGCTCTGTTTGTAAAGCCACCACATGATTTGACAAGACTGTCCTAATGGACGATGGAAGCTCCTTGTGTCACTGTATTGGAAATCACAAGTCTGAGATTGTGTCTTTTCACTGGCTTGCAGATGGCCCGTCTGTTCTTGTGTCTTCTCGTTGTCTTCCTTATGTATCTCTGTGTTCTATAGGATACTAGTTCGATTACATGGATCTGCCTGTGTGTGCTCATTATAAATTAATTCTTTAAAGAGCCTATTTCCAAATATAGTTACATTCTGAAAATTCCTTAGGTGTCTGAACACCAACATAGACATTTCTGGAAGGGATACAAAGAGTCCATAACTGCTGGCATTTTCTCCTGACCACTCTTCCCTTTTCCTCTTTTGAGAGCACCATCACACCATGTGTATATGCGTGTGTTGTTTATAAACATTAAACATTAAAATTTTTTTGTTGGTATATAAGCAGATCACTATCCAGTCGGATGACCTGAGTTGAACCATGTGTGTTCTTGACACCCCTAAAGACTTCCTAGAATCTCTAGCTTCTCATCCTCCTCATCCTCCAACTCTGTTCTGTGTCCCCTTTACACCCCATTTCTAGCCAATGTCTTTGCCTTGGTAACACTTTGGTGTCTTCCTCCCCAACACCTATGTGGGATCTGCTGCTCCCCAAATATTCACTGTTGATATTGACACGGCACGTCAGCGCTCAGATCAACGGCAGCAAGGCTGCCTCACACAGAGTTGGCATCTGGAGGTGCCAGTGTGGCATATGTCTTGCAAGACGACATGTGAGCTGGGATGGAGGGGGAGAGGTGATTGGCACATTTACGGTGGGGAGCTAATTCATATTGATGGAGAGAAACCTCGGAGGAGCTGAGTAATACACTTTCTTCCTTAGTCTGATTTCCATATTCCGTGGCTGAGATGGGCAAGAAAAAGAATGGGCTTGACTCCTGATGACTCTAAGGAGCTCTGGCCAATGGACATGGGTAGGATAAATAGGATAAACCTCACTCTCTGGGTGGAGGCAGCCTTTCTCCCAAAGGGGCCAGATCCAGGGGATGATCACTGTGTGATGAATTGCTCTGTAGATCAACAGAACCCAGACCTGGTGGCTGCTTCTGCAAACTAAGATGGTAAGGGACTGCTGCTGCCAGAGTATCTGGAAGTGAAACTCGGTCTGAGAACTATGTGGGTGGGGGAGGGAGGAGGGAGAAGATGCAACTTCTGACATCCATGGGCAAATGTCTTGTGCGCATGCTCAGAATTCTCTAGCTCTTGGGCTCAGTTCCAAAGGCACCTACAGTGGGGAGAAGCATTCTGGAGGGGAGCTCTGCATGACATTTAGAACTGTGGCATTTCCCTCCCTCCCACACACATAGCCTCTGCCACTGGGGAACCTGCTGCTCCCCTGGGCACCTTGTGACTTTGACCCAGCCTGTGATTTTTGCTCCTGAATCTTCCTCGGCTACCTTGGATAACCCTTGTTTCATTCTGTGCCACACAAGAGAAAACCTCCCAGCATTCTCCCCCTACTCACGATTCCCTTAGCAATTTCATTCCACCTTGAAGGACTGACTACCTAGGTATTCTCCCATTCCCATCTCTCCGAGACTACCTGGTGTGCATTTCCAAGGGGAGGTTTGGTTAGACAGGTGGGCCTCAGCCTTGACTACCTAGGTTAAGAATAAACCAGGAATGTGGCTTAGCTTGTCAAGTGTAGGGGCACAAGTTTCAGGTCCAAACTGCCATTCCCAACACCTCCAAAAGAGGCCAGGCATGGTGGCATGAACTTGTAATCCCAGCACAGAGAAGGCAAAAACAGGCAGATCTCTGGGAATTGCTTGCTGGTCAGCCTAGTTGAAATGGCCCCAGCTCCCAGTGGAAGATTCTGCCTAGGACAACAAGGTGGAAGATGGCTTTACCATGCCCAAGGTGGATCCATGCTTAAACCTCCCTCCACCTCACCGACAGACACACCCGAAGAGAAAATCAGGCAGCCTTGAGAAGATTTATTAACTGCCCAAACCTGGGTTCCCCCACACACACCAGGCCAATTAGAAAGTAATTTACAGGAAGAAACAGTACATTAATAGTTTTAAAAGTTTTATTTTGTCGTCGTACTCAAGTAGAATTGTTAATCCTCTGACTTCCCACAGAATTTTGTGTGGACGGCTTAAGAAATCTGATGTTTCTTAAGTCTGGCTCAAGAACCAGACTCCGAAGCCATGGAACTTGAACAAGTTTGTCTATCTCTGTTTACCCCCATTTTCTTTACCCCCCACCCACCCACTCCGAAGACAGGGTTTTTGTGTGTCACCCTGACTATCCTAGAACTCGCTCTGTAGATCAGGATGGTCTCGAACTCAGACATCCTCTTGCCTCTGCCTTCCAAGTGCTGGGATTAAAGGCATGCGCCATCAACCGCCGACCAAATTTCTTCATCTTGAAGAGGGGCCTGCGAGCTTAATTCTAGCACATCACGAGGACGGTTGAGAGTTAACAGTGAGTCTCGAGTCTGGCATGTAACAAGCCACGACTAAAAGTCAGCTGTTGGAGTTCTGAGTCCTCAGTAAGACCCATGAACGATGGGCATCTAACCCAGGGGCTTCTGCCCATATAAGGATCCTCTAGAGTGCCGGCTTAAAGCCACCACTAGGACCTCCTTTCCAGGTATTGTGATTCCTAAGTCTGCAGATGAGGGAGAACCTGGCTTCCTGAGACGCTCCAGTTACTGTACTTGCTGAGGGTCTGAGGACTCAGCTGTGAGTCGCGGATGAACCCACCTCAGTCTTCTTCCCCTCAGTCACACCTCAGCCTGGGGAATGTCCTGAAGCTAACTTTTTAGATCTTTGCCAGAGAGTCTAGACTTCAAACCCTGTTCCCCAACAGCCAGCTTGGATCAATTATTAACCCAGCTCCCCCGGGGTTCATAACTTTCATTCTCCAGGCTAGAGTCCATCTGCCCCTCCCCTGCCAACACAGAGCTCTCAAGGACTGAGATGACTTCTAAGGCAAAGGTACTCCAATCACCCCAGTCCCTACAGAGGCAGCACCCACCAGCCCTTAAGTCAGTGGTCACAACATGGCACCGAATTCCAAGACTTGCCTTTCAGGGCATGTTAAGGGCTTACCATCCTAAATCCAAAGACCTGACCCTTGAAAGGCTCTAAAATCCAAGCTTCATGGTCACAAGTATGACACCACATGTGGAAGAATTCACATCATGTAAATTGACTTCATGCACAAAATTGTTTTAAAAAAAACACATAAGGTTACCTTTAAGCTATTTGATTTATTTTTTATTAACTTTATTTTATATGCATCTGATGTCAGAGCTCCTAGAACTGAAGTTAGTGACAATTGCTAAAGACGGTTGTGAGCTGCTATGTGGGTGCTGGGAATTGAACTAGGGCCCTTTGGAAGAGTGGCCAGTGCTCTCAACTGCTGAGCCATCTCTAGGGCTGGAGGGATGGCTCGGTCATTAAAAGGCTAGGCGCACAACCAAAAGTATAAGCTATTTTTAGGAAGTTAACATGAAAAATATAAATGAATTTTGTTTGATACACTTGAATCTTATCCCCATTATGCGTCAATATTCTAAAATCCGGACAAAGAAATCATCAATTCAGAATACTTCCAGTGCCAATCATTTTGGATAAGGAGCCTTCACTCTTGAGTGAAAGAGACTGTTTCTTTTTTTGTCTTCATTTTTTTATTGATTTTTATTGAGCTCTACATTTTTCTCTGCTCCCCTCCCAGTCTCTTTCCTCCTCCATTTCAACCCTCTCCCAAGGTCCCCATGCTCCCAATTTACTCAGGAGATCTTGTCTTTTTCTACTTTCTACTTCCCATGTAGATTAGATCTATGTAAGTCTCTCTTAGTGTCCTCATTATTGTCTAAGTTCCCTGGGATTGTGGTTTGTAGGCTGGTTTTCTTTGCTTTATGTTTAAAAAACCACCCATGAGTGAGTACATGTGATAATTGTCTTTCCGTGTCTGGGTTACCTCACTCAAAATAATGTTTCCTAGCTCCATCCATTTTCCTGCAAAATTCAAGATGTCATTTTTTTCTACTGTGTAGAATATACTCCATTGTGTAAATGTACCATGTTTTCCTTATCCATTCTTCGGTGGAGGGGCATTTAGGTTGTTTCCAGGTTCTGGCTATGACAAACAAAGCTGCTATGAACAGAGTTGAGTACATGTCCCTGTGGCACGATTGACTGTTTCTCTCTTGCCTTACCTCAGGGACCTCGCAGAACTCAACAGCTGCCTGAGTTCTGGGTATTGCTTCCTGTATCGTGTGATTTAAATCCCTCCAGTTGTCAGATTGCTTCACCAGGGAGCTGCAGTGGCTCCACACTATCTGCATATCACCCCCTACACACACACACACACACACACACACACACACACACCAGCACAGGACTCCATCCTGGTGCTCATGACCCTTATTATGGCTTTCTCAGTTAGAGGTGTGTATGTGTGTGTGTGTGAGAGAGAGAGAGAGAGAGACAGAGACAGAGAGAGACAGAGACAGAGAGAGAGACAGAGACAGAGAGAGAGACAGAGACAGAGAGCATGCTTATGCATGTATGTGCATATACATATGTGTGGAGAGCAAAAGCCCACTTTATTTCATGAATCATTGTCTCACATTGAACCCAGAGCTCACCAACTGACTGTACCAACAGACCAGGGATTTCAGGGGTCCACCCATATCTACTCTCACCCCACAGTGCTGGGGTTACAGACACACGCTACACCGTGCCCTGCTTTTACATGAATGTGAGGAATCTGAACTCAGGTCCTCACGTTGTGAGGCAGCCATTCCACTGGCTGAGTTGTGTCATCAGCCTGAATTGTCTTTTCTGGGAAAGGATCCTGACCAGGCCAACACTGTGCTTGGCCCTTCCCCTGAGCTGTGTATTTGGCTCTTACCTCTGTGCAGCCAAGCCATACAGCTCAGTACATTTTCCCTTTAAACTCTTCATTTCCATTGGAGTTGAAAGCCATTAGACTAACTACTGTACACATTATTATCTCATGAGTGAATTTCCTCAATCAGATTTAGTGTGTGAGGTCAAGGCCCAGTGAGCTGGAATCCCAGCTCTTGAAGTGGCTCTCCACCCAAACAATGCTACATCCCCTCCTTCTCGGATCCACATAGCTCGCAGAGGGTTGCAGTTTTATATCAGTGGAGAATGCATTAATTAAAGCCAATGCAAATGCTCATTTGTTGTAATGAATTTAGCTTTTGCAGGCCATTTTCTTTGGGGTCGCCTGCCTGGATGATGTGCTGAAAAGAATCAGAGGAAGGAAAAACATCAAGTTCATCACATCCTTCAGAGACCTGCTGTTTACCACCTTGGCTTTTCCTGTATCTACGGTAAGTGCCCAAGTGTGTACCTAACACCATAGGCATGTACAATGGATAGGCACTTCTCCTGGGACAGCAGGCTTGTCTGGGGACAAGTTATTATAACCAGAGCATCTCCATTTCCATAAATGTGCTGTCTGGGGACTGACTACATGGACAAGTATCTCCATGAAGTAGGGTACATGACGGATGAGCTTATCATTAGCTTTCCGTCTTTGGGAAGGCTTGGTGCATAGTCCTTGTTGCTGTCTGATGGGAAAGTTTAACCAAAATACAATAAAAAAGACAGTCTCCATGTCTGTGGGTTTAGGACCCACAAATTCAACTAGCTATGGATCAAAAAGAATTGACAAATGAATAAAAATCAAACTAAAAATACTTATAGCGACCACATAACGTTGACATTGTGTTGAGTATTATAAGCAGTCTCTAGGCGAGTTAACACACACAAGAGGGTGCATATGGGTTCTAGGCAAATGTGATCCCATTACATATACAGGACTTGAGCATCTGTGGGTTGAAGCATCCTTGTGAACACTAAGGGATGACCGTGTCGGTGGGACAGGCTTGCTTCCACCATGATGGTGGGAAGGACAGTACTAGGTGGGGAAGATGACCCCTGTCTATACAGGAAAGCTATCAAATAAGAAGTAAGAGATGTAAGACCTTCAAAGTTGGTCCACCGAAAAGACACATTATGCAGAGCACAGGGCAGGCGCTTCCTCCGCTGTGTCTGATGAACAGAAACCAGGAGAAGCAAGCTGCACACAAGCGGAAGTAAGCTTATTTGCGGGTGCCGCCCACATTGCTATTCCATCGTTTGAGCTTCCACTCATTAAGTGGGATGGAGACAGACTAAGATCATACACGCTCGCTGTGCAGCAGGGCCCGGGACTAGAAATCACTACCGTCGTGGCGTTTCATTTGTATTTTAGTAAATAAAACTTGCCTGAAGATCAGAGAGTAAAACAGCCCCGTTGGTCAGCTGTACATACCAGGCAGTGGAACACGCACCTTTAATTCCAGTAGCCATACTAGTTTGCCATAGAAATCACATGGTGCATGCCTTTAATCCCAGCCCTAGAGAGGAATATAAGACGGGAGAAGACAGCACCCAGACGCAGTCAAATTCTGAGATTTCTGGAGGCAGGGTCGCCATTTCGGACTGAGGTAGAGATAAGAGCTGGTAGCTGACTATTTTGTTTTTCTGACCTTTAGGGAAACTTTACTTATTAAAACACAAATGAAATATCACTACACACTACCTTATCCCCCCCCCCCGCCACCACAGTCATGCTTTCTGTGGCACGGAGAGTTCAAAACTAAGTGCAGAGTGAAACTTTGTGCCACTAGTGAGTTCTCTGATGGAACAAGCACTTAGCATTCCAGGTTTCTTCGTGGACTATTTCCATCTCCACTCCCAGAAAATCTTCTAACATTCAAGTTGTAAAAAGGAGCAGTGGAGCCCCTTCGTTTTTCTTGAAGATTGAACCTATGCGTGTTCAGAAGGTAGTGTGGAGAGAGAATTAATAGCCCGCGCCATTATCTTAGCACAGACCACAACACAGAGGGCAGATGCTGTGATAGGACACACGAGAGGTACAGGAGACACAGATAAATCCAAAGTTCTGGGCAATGGGAGAAGAACTCTCACTTTACCAGCTCATAAACGATCTGAGGCTCAGCCCATCCTGCTGTCCTTTGCCGTGACGGCTTAAAGGGAAAAGGGGGCGAGGATCTTCTGCTAAGCCGTTCCATATGCTCATTCTCAGTGCTCTTAGTATAGTATACGCTTAGATGAGAGAGGGCTCATTGGTGACAAACAACTTATGCATCCCTTTTATCTGTGTCTTCTCTGCGTGCCACAATGGCCACTGTTGCTCCTAACACATTGCCCTCATCAACGCATCCCCAGAGAGCCAGGATGCACTTGTTGTACAGTAAGCATTTCCCCTTTCGTTTTATGACCCTAAAAATGTGTACATGATAGCGTTCAGACTGCTGTCAGTTTTATGCTGCTGTTTCCTCCGTTAGCTTAGAAACCTCCGATGAAAAACAAATCTAATAATAGTACTTTTGTGTTTCCTTCCAGTTTGTATTTTTGGTATTCTGGGGCCTCTTTTACTATGATCGAAGCCTCGTTTACCCCAAGGGCCTGGATGACTTCTTTCCAGCATGGGTTAACCACGCAATGGTGAGTACAGAAGGTTAGTGACCACCAACGCGAGCAGCTTCTGCACCGAGCACTGAAGTGTCTGTGTGTGTTTCCGCCCTGCTCTCCTGTGCCCTCCCGGTCACTCCTGTCTCTCCATCCTCTCGGGATTTGAAAAGCAACCTGGGGGGGTGCCGGAGAGATAGATAGCTCAGTGGTTAAAGGTACTTGCTGATTTTCCAGAGGCCTTGGATTCATTTCCCAGAGCCTACATGGTGGCTCACAACCATCTATAGCTACAATTCCAAGGGATCTAATGCCACCTTCTAACCTCCGTAAGCACCAGGTATGCGGGTGGTGCACAGACATACATGCAGGCAAATGCTCATATACTCAAAGTAAAAATAAGCAATTTTTAAAGCATACTGAGGATGTAAATGAATAGTATTGCTGCAGAGGGAGTCTGCTGAAAGCAAAGATGGAGAGCTAAATAGTTATCATGTTGCCTAGGAAAGTCATTTAAAAGTTACTCTACCAGGAAAGGCGACCTTCGGCAGTTCTGAAAAAGAGGTGACTTCTGCCCATGACTAATAATGAAATTCATCTCCAGGAATGAAATAAAGGAAGGTTTAAACAAAATCTATCCACATGTTCAAATAATATGTTCCTCCAAAGGGCAACTCAGTGACCAGTCACAGAGATTCCTCCAGGACCATGCGTCACAAACAGGATTAGGAGTAAATGTTTCCTTGTGGTTTATCCAGGCATTGGTTCTTCACTGACTACTGTTTTGAGGACTTAAACAGAAAGCAGAAGCTGCTCTAAGAAGTTCAGGTCACCGGAGTCTGAAGAGTTGGCTGTGACCCAGACATGCAGGGCTGACCAAGGTGCCCAGGTCTCCACGGCGGTGCTGTGCCTGAGTCCTTAAAGCTGTGGGTATAGTCTCCCTGGGCGGTCCTAGCTCAGCTTCTCCACACTTGTAGATGCATTTCCACTTCACTGGGCAGTTTAATAGGAAGATCTCAGGTTCCAGGAAGCAAGACATACACAAATGGGGAGAACTCGTAAGGGCTTAAAACTCCCAAGTCTACCCACAGACTTTCTTCTATCCTTCAAAGCGCCCATTGCCTCAAAATTCATGACAATCAATGAGGAAAAGCTTCGCTGCCCGCTAATACCGCCCAATGAACCCCATGCTCAGAAAACACTGTTTCAATATTTTTGCTGAGAGAGATACTGGCCATTGACTGAGTTCCGTGCTCTGGTTTCTTCAAGGTCCAAATCTATGTGTTAAATAACCCCTCCTTCCAGTGTCTCCACAGTTTTCATTAGTATTCATGCCTTCACATGGATATTCCCAATATGGGTGGGTCAGTGGGTGAGATGTATGTGTTTATGTATATGTACATGGGCATGCAGGTGTGTGTGTGTGTGTGTGTGTGTGTGCCCATCAGAGATTGATTCTGAGTGTCTCTGTCGTTTTCTCTGCCTTATGTTTTAAGACAGAGTCTCTCACGGACTCTGGAGCTCACTGATTTAGTTGGGTTGATTGGCCAATGTGTTTCCGGGGACACACATACCCCAGTCCTGCTGAGGTTACAGCCACCTTGTCCAGCTATTACCCGAGTGCCCAGGGACTAAGCTTAGATCCTCACACTTAGAGAGCATACTCTTTACTAACTAAGCCGTTCCCATCCCCCCATTTTTTAATGTCATTACAGTGTGTAAAACATATGAGCTGATTTAATCCACACACCCTTCTTTAGATAAGTACCCCACAACTTTGAGTTTTACAAATGAAAAAACAAATAGCAGAAACACCATGTCACCTGCCTGGGGCCAGCAAATACATCATCCCTGGCTCACCTAGGGTGGTAATCCTGCAATCTGATGCTAATTCACTGTTGCCTTTTACCAAGCTTACATTTCACCAAAAAATCAAAAGGAATAATTAATATGGCAAAAGTGAGAATCTTCACTTAGAATTAAAAAAACATTCAGACTTCCCATTTTATGCCAATAAATCATAACTTAGAAAAAGCAAGGGGACAGGAAGCATACACCCACTGGGGCTGGATGCTACTGCCATAGTTTACAAAGTGGCGTCTTGAAAGTTCTTTCTCTCTGGAGTCAAAGGCTCTCACCAAGCCCAATCCCCAGGCTTTGCAGCTCTACTACTGCCTTTTCTGCAAGGACTACCAGCTCCCTCCTCTTAGAGTCCCTCTTTCTACACTGGCTTGGAAATCTTCCAGCGTGTTGTGATGGCGATGCCCAAACCGAGTGACCTTGATAAGTAAACAGCCATATGGATGCTTGATCATTTGGGAAGTGAAGCACTGGATAAGAATGTACATCCTATCCATGAGCCAATTATTAATAGTAAGACGAATCCTGGAGCATGGCGACGCTTAAGTACTTCTGTGCCCGCCCAGCCTGGGAGAGCGACATTAGTGATTCTGCCCCTTGCCCTTTGGTTGCTATCACCTCCATCCCTTAGGGAGATCAGGCAAGAGTCAAAGGAGGTGAGCAATTTGGATTATGGGAGAAAAGGAGGGGGCAGCCTGCCATGGGTTAGACACTGATGTTTCCAGGTTTCTCTTCACTTAATGGGAGAAAATCCCTGCAGAGCCATCTCCAAAAACGATACAAAGCAGAAACAAGCAAAAGACTACACTGCCCAGTTCATTATAAGGGATTTGTAAACCCAGCTTCTGTCCTCTTTCTTGTGGCCACGAGGTAGAGGGAAGAAATTTGATGTCACAGAGCAGTGGTGGCGCACACCTTTAATCCCAGCACTCGGGAGGCAGGAGCAGGTGGATCTCTGTGAGTTCGAGTCCAGCCTGGACTACAAGAGTTAGTTCCAGGACA
>JABTXL010001002.1:4725635-4789080 GCA_025134845.1 Neodon shergylaensis
CTGACCCCCAACTCCATCTGACCCCCAACTCCATCTGACCCTCAATTCCATCTGACCCCCAACTCCATCTGCCCCCCAACCCCACTGAAAGCCAGGAGAGAGTGGGAGTGGGAGGGAGGCGGCAAGCAGGAAGCAATGAAGTGAGGGCAGGCTATGAAACCTCAAAGCCTGTGCCCAGTGACAGACTTCCTCAGCAAAGCTCTGCTTCCTACACGTCCCATATCGTCCCTCCACAGCACCACCAACTGGGGACCATGTAGTCAAATGAGTCTATGGGGAACATTTCTTACTCAGACCTCCACGTGGGGGTGGGGAAGCCAGCAAGCTGAACCTTGAGATATAAAAGCTAAGCAGCTGTATAGAATATAAAGGTTGGACATAAGGTTTAAAAGAGCAAGTCAATGGTTACAAGAACGAATGTGGCAGACAGCACAGAAGAAAGGACAGGAAGGGGCAGAATACGCTGGCCGGGCAGTCCTAGGATCTCAGATATCTGTTTATCTGACCCTAACTGGATAGAATCCAAATCATCACTACCTCTCCAGGCCGAACTCTGTTAAAACCAACTAGCTTCCCCAAGTAGGAGGATGATGCTCGGGTTAGTCAAACCAGAGGATACCAGCCTACAAGCGGAAGGTGACTTACAGAGCTTTCAGAAGATTCAAGAAGCTGTTGTCCAGCCACCCATTCAAAAACACATCCATAAAAAAAAATACTAGCACACTTCCTCCCTTGCCCCGCAGGACCATTTATTTCCAAGTCAGAGAAGGCTATTCAACCTCTCAGTTTTTATTATGAAAATCGTGAAAATTTTCCACCAAACTGATGAAGGGCTTCTATGGTGAACTGTTGGTTCTGCCCTTGCTGGTCCGCTGGCTTGGTGTTAGCATAAATCTGTCCATCTCTCTATGTGTTAGTTCCAGGTGCATTTCAGAGTAAAATGGAAAAAACTGTTAACCATCCTTCCGCGTAAATGAGGCACTTGGTTTTTAACTTCTTTGCAGGTGGGTAACCTGTGTCTGGCTACCTGGGTGGATAGTGGAGATAAACCCAGAGCTTACAGCTCTGTCTGTGGGTGGTTTATGTCCCTCCATCCTCCGCCCCTTGCCCAAGGCAATTTCACATTGACTCGGTAATTACAGTGGAGTCTTGCCAGTGAGTTCCTAGAAAGCAAAAGAGAATTTTGTTTTACAAGTACAGCCAGTCCTCTTTCAAGACTGTAATATCGAGGTCGGAGAGGAGTCTTTGCCAACCATAGGGACACAAGAGTTAAAAGCCAAGATCCCCTAGAGGCAAAAACTGAATGACCTGTATGTACACTTCTGAATTAGATTTACTTCAAGCAAAACTGCACCTTTTTAGCAACAGGAGGGAGTCTATATTACATATGGCTTCAGTTTGGGACTATAAAAATCTTTCGGCAACGTGTCCAGGACCTCCACGGTTGTCCTGTGGGGTTTGAGGAAAGCCAGCCAGGGAAATCAGTGTGAAAGAGGGTCAAAGCTGTTAGGTGGAGACCACATGGCACTAACAAAACCAGCCTCTGCCTTAATAGGATCAGCCAAACAGCTCTCACTGCATGGAAAGGGATGTGGGCATACGCGTGAGCCACGTGACAAGCCTAGGCTGGGCATGACAGTGCTTAAGTAAGGTTTGTTTGCCCTCCACTCTTTCACCTCTTGCATTTACATTTAAGATTTTGATTTGTCATGCTTGTCCCCATAGAGCTTCTGTGCAGGTTCCTTTTATTTGTCTATGTGTCTGGTTTATTATGAGATCCGTCTTTCTCTGTCCGGAATTGAGGTCTTGTAGCACACTAAGGCTCGTTTAAAAACATCCACCCATTAGCGCCATGGAGAGGTTGTCTTAGCCACTTTTGTCATTGCTATAACCAAGAGCCACCTAGGAAGGAAGGGTTCATTTTGGCTCACAGTTGAGGGACAAGGGACAGGGACGCCATGGCAAGAGCTTGAGTCACAGAGCCACAGTCAGGAAGCAGAGAGCAACTGTGACTGCTCAGCTCCGTTTTCCTTTTTATTCAGTGTGAGACTTCAGTCCCTGGAATGGTGCCTCCCACATTTAGAGTGTTCCTTTCTTTCCCAACCCTCATTCCACCGCTAGAGTCTTAGGTGACGGGCTGTCCTGTAGATGTAGTCTCTGGGACCTCCGTAGCTATGAGCAGGCTTAAACTGTGAGGCAGATCCTGAACTGCAGAGCAAAGACCAAAACCAAGTTGCCCGTGGGCTCCACTCATGCCTTCATTGACTGAGGAATGCTGCCTGAGAGAGAGTCAGAGAAAGCAGCCATGGTAGGTTCAGGTCACCCCGCAGGGTCACCCTAGCAGCCGCTTTTCTGCATGAAGGAGGCAAACAGGAATGTGAGCTATCATTGCTTTTCCAGTTACTTCTCTAGCAATCAGTAAGAATGTTTTATGGTTATTATTCACAACCCCAGAGAATCTAAAGTACAATTATTGTACTACAACCTAAACTAAGATTTTGCATGTAATTCGGATGGAAGTTGGCATTATAGAAAGACTAGGGGAGAAGGAATAACCGGGAGGGACAAAACGGGACAACGGCACATTGAAAGGAGAATTCACCCAAAAGACAACTTCATTGACTGGGAGAGATAGCTTCGCCCCACCCACTGTGTTTACATATGCCATTGTTTCAGCCTGCGATGTTTTGTTTACTTCAGACAGAAATATTTTACCTCTCTGAGATAATTAATTTTTGTCAGCTTCACGGTTTATAAGGGAAACTGAGAAACTGTTAATTGAAATACAGACTGAGTCACTGTTTGCGGTAATTTTTGGCAGCATTCTAATTTGTGTCAATCCCAGCCTAATTATTAGATTTTGTTGGAAGCAGAAAGCATATTTGATTTTTTTTCCCGTATTGAACTCTTTTTTTTTCCCCATTTTTTTTCTTTGAAATCTGTGCTCTCTGGCAAAGGTTATGTAATTTATGTCAATATGAGGTGAGACACGGATATATCAGAAGCACCGAAGAGGTTTAATTGCATCGGGCTTGGCTCTGCTCGGTAGCTCAGTACTTACAAAGCCTGTAGATTGCGGTCTTACGGCCTCACTCCTGCCTACCCCAAGCCCCTGTGAGAAAATGTGGTACTTTAAAGACCTTCTCACTGGTGAGAAGCCGCCGTCTATGGACCATCACTAATGGCATCACGGAAGTGAATTTCCCAGAAGCCATCAGGGAGAGTTCGTTTGGAAATCCAATTGCGTGTCACTAGCAAAGGGCAGGCACCTAGTAGAGGTGGCCAGCCATGCATCCCCTGAGTTGTTGGTTGTAAAAGCACTAATCACCATGAACTCATTTACTCCTAATGCAAACACACTGCATTATTCCACAGCAATTCTGTTCCCAACGATCATTAGTGCAGACAACAGGAAGCTTCTGGTTGTGGGTGAGGTTAATAAAATCTGTCAGCTGAATGGCCAGCATAATGGACCTGTTAATGGCGCCTAATAGAAGCTGGATCCATCCTTCCCACTGCAAAGGCAGGAAGAGAGGCAGGTTTCTATGCAAGGCAGACAACTCTGTCCCTTGACAGCTCCCATGGTGGCTTCATAGAGACAATGCTAAGATCAGCCACTGAGTATGATCAGAAATTGGAGCCTGCTGTATCTGGGAGCTCTGGGACCTGTGCTGGGCAGGGGAGGGAGTCCCCAGGATGACCCAGGATGGCTCTACTCACATTCTCTAGCATCCACGCTGTAGCTGCTTACAAAGCACAGGCTAGGAGCACCCAGACCCTTCTCCACCCTGAATTCCCCCATGAGAAGGATGGAATTCACAGCAATGATAGCGACAACCATGGCCAGTGGTCGCCAGATGCTCCCAAAGACTAAATAATTCACATGAGCTTACCAAAAGTGCTCATGCATTGTCCCCATTTGACATCAGGGTAGCTCAAGCCCAGAGGTCTTCAGCTACTGCCCCAAGGTGACATTAGGAAGGTTATGCCCATAAACACCATTCTTCTCTATTGGAGGAACACACAAAAACCGCAAACTGTAGTCAGGCTCATGAAAAGGTACAGGGCATGAGAGAGATTCTGGAACATTCTCCATTGTACGCCCATCTAGCCAGTCAGCACACGCAGGACCAGGGTTAAGCAAAGTGCATAAAAGCTGTGCTATTCTCTACGCCTTGTTACTACCACCCAGGATCCCAAGCCCTTAGGATGCTCAGCTGTTCCCTTGTCACCCATTTGTGACCCTGGCTGGGATACTCCAGCCAATGATGCCCTCACCCTTATCCTTAACATTTGCATCCTATTACCCCAGTCCCACAAGTCACAAAACTGGTCATCCGAAGCTTGTCTTCATCACTCGAAGCTCGCCTTGATCTCCTGATTGGGCTCTAGCTGTAAGGGACAAAAGAAGCTACCAACTCCGGGAGACTCCCCCTGAGCCCAAGTCTTGTGGGACAGTCAATGAGGAGTGCCCTGAGCCAGACACCTGAGCTCCAGCCCCATAGGCTAGGTAGAAACACCCAGATCCTCCCAAGCCCTGAGGACTCTGTGACTTAGGTGGTGACAGCTACCAGGACTCAGCATCAGGAGGCTTTGGATGCAAGAGGCTTACGTGCACTGTGAGAGGCTCCCCAGCCTCACAGTTTGTCTTCTTCTCTTCCCCAGCATACCTTTATATTCCCCTTTTCACTGATGGAAGCCATTCTCCGACCACACCACTACCCACCGAAGAAGCTAGGCCTCTCCTTGTTGGGTGCTTGTAACCTTGCCTACATTATCAGGTAAGAATTGCACAAAAAGGGTCCCCTGAGACTTGCCATTGGTGACCCAAATGAACATTCCATAAGAGCATATCATTAAATCAGTACTTTGGTTGGTTTAGTCGGTGATATAACCAATCTTTAAATTTCTTGAGGGAAAGCGTTCTTATTGTTTGATTTTAATACTCATGGAAAGCTCATATTCAGAGGACACACACACACACGGCAAGCCACAACTTCCTCATTCTCCCCTCATGAAAAGTAATTATTGCCAAGTGGCACACATGCTTCTGTTTCCAAGAATATATTGATTTCAGTTTCATTTGCAATTAGAATGTTCGAGAGAATGAATGAATGCTCCAAAGCATCTATATTTACAGCATCTAAAAAGGGGCATTTGGCAGGGGGGAAGATGCTAGTGTCCTGCATCATCTTAAGCCTCAGACCTAGAGGGCAGTTGCCAAAGACCTGAAGAACATGAGAAATGAATCAGGTAACTGGCCTTGATTTGATTACTCAATTACCTGGTGACCCTCGGTCTTTGTAATGCTGCCCCACAGTCTGCAATCAAGGGCATGCACACGACCTTCTGTCTGGTACTTGAAGAAGCCCAGTTCCTTTCTTTGCTTGTTTGTTTATTCTGAGACAAGGTCTTATGTAGCTCATGGTGGCCTCAACCTCTTGGAATGACTGAGAATAACCCAATGGTCTTTATTTTGAGTCTTCCTGTCTCTACTTCCCAAGTGATGAAATTACAGAACTGTATTGCTGCCTTAGTTAGCTATTGCTGTGAAGAGACACTGTGACCATGACAACTCCTATAAAGAAAACATTTCATTGGGGCTGGCTTACAGGTTCAGAGGGTTAGTCCATTATCATGGCAGGAAGAGGCAAACATGGTGCTAAAGAAGGAGCTGAGAGTTCTACACCTGGATTGTCAGGCAGCAGGAAGAGAATGACACTGGACCTAGCTTGAGCATCTGAAACCCTGAAGCCTATCCCTAGTGACAAAGTTCCTCTAACCAGGCTATACCTTCTCCAACAAGGCCACTTCTTCTCACAGTGCACTGTCTAGGAACCCGTCACAGCCAGTTTCATTCAAACCATCACAACTACCTTTCCCAATTTCATGGTGCTCATGTTAAACTGAGGGCCTCATATATAGCAGGCAAGCACTCTACTAATGGGCTATAGACCCAGTCCTACTTCCTACAGCCTTATGACATTATTTTATGCCTGAAAGGGCCATGCCATCCATGCGCAGAACCTGAATACTGAACCCATGGCAGTCTGGATCATCCGATTTCTATATGGGAAGCCATTTAGGGTTATTACTAACAGTGCTCTGTTAATAATGAGAGCAAAGCATAGGCTGACATTTCAAACGACATGGGGAGGCGTGGTAGTTTGAATGCAATTGGCCCCCATAATCTCAGGGAACGGCACTATCGGGGCTATGGCTTTGTTAGAGGAAGTGTGTCATTGTGGGGTGAGCTTTGAGGTCTCATATGTGCTCAAGCCATGCCAAGTATCTTAGTTCACTTCCTGTTGCCTGCAAGCTGTAGAACCTTCTCCAGCTCCATATCTGCCTGCACACAGTCATATCCTACTGTTATGACGATGAAGCAAATCTCTGAAACTGTAAGCCACCCAGTTAGATGCTTCCCTGTGTAAAAGCTGCTGTGGTCACTGCGTCTCTTCATGGCAATACAAACTCTAACTAAGACAGGAGAGGACATCCCAGGCCCTGTAGCAGCACATTTTTCATGGAAGTTACCAGCTTGGTACCCAGAACTTCATGACCTCTCTTTCCATCCCATAATCTTCCTATCTTCTCCCCGTCCTTTCTCATCCTCTCTGCCCCCGAGTGCCAAGGTCTTTCTTGCTTTTCTCTTGAATGAAGTTCTTGCATAATATAATTTCTCTGAGAATCATGTTCTGTACTGTTCTCCACGCTCTGGGATTTTTAAAATTTCTCAAAGGGACACTTTAAGAAAACAAGGCTCTAGCTGGCGATACCAGGATCACATATTGAGGCTATATTGTATGATTCAGATACTGACTACATGGAGAGGCACAAGAAGCCCGTGGCTCTTAGGGACTGTCTGGGAATGAGAGGGGACACAGAACAAGGAAGTCACAGTAATAAAACTGGTGGCAGGGAGACCAGGGAGCTGCCGCTGATGGTCAGTGCTGGCTTCTAAAGGGATGAATCATTTCGGCTGAGATTCAGAGCAAGAGTAAGAACTCAAAGAAGACGTGAGCAAAGATTAGTCAGCTAAGGGAATGACCACCCTGACGCACCAAAGGAGGCAAGCACAAAGCTGAATGGGAGGACGGAGAAAAATTAGACCATGAATATATCTCAGTGAGCTTGCATTTACACACGGAGCACGCTTCTGGTTTAAAAAAGATTTAAGTAGGTTCTCAGAGTCAGAAAGTACTGTGAAGTAAATACAACGGTAAGTAAGGGACTGTGGCTGAAGTGTGGAAAGGAGACGAGGGAAGAAGGAGGTAGTCACTGACTCAGAAGTGTCAATGTCAGCCAAATGCTCAAAAACCACAATATATCTCAGAACCTGAATGGTGGATGGTAGCTTAGAGGTCAGAGGCCTCTGAACACCAGGATTCCAAAGGCTTAGACGGCATGCTCAAGGTCATGAGGTCATAAGGCAGAGAGATCTAGCCAAGCACAAAACCTTAAGAAAGGTTTGAAAGTACTGAGACTAAGGCGAGCTTTGTGCCCACCTATTCCCCCGCCCCCAGCATGGTGTGGTTTTGCACACACTGGGAGCTGAGCAGGCTCTTGGCCATGTGTACACTGTGGAGAAAGAACTAGGTTTGGAAGCAAGAGACCCTACTTTAAGGTGGCTTTAAATCCAACTTTGTACCAGAATAAATGGAATGCAAGTATACCAGAGAGCCATTTTGCTGGTGTCCCAGAGTAGACACTTCCATAGTTCAGTCCAGTCCCCAGGAAGAGGGCATGAGACTCTCTGCTGCCCACTAGCTCTGCCTTGTTAAACAAAATGCACCTTCAGGCCGCCAGAGCACAAGGCTATATAGTAAATTCCCTAGTAGTAGACACCCATGGAGAAGTGTTGGCACAGCTCTTAGGGTGTGCTGGTTGAGATGGTCAAATGGGGAGACAGCATAGCAAGAATGAGGTCCTGAACACAGGCTGGACCTCAGAGAGCATGAAAAACAAAGTTGAGCTGGTAACTGCACCAGAGACATCATTCTGATAAAGCTACGGTACAATGGCCTAAAAATAGCCACGTGGACCCCCTGGGGACTGCCTCCCCTGTGCTGTTCTCTTTCTGTTACTTTTTCAGGTTGCAAAATTAGAGGTTTGGCCCTGCAGAGGAAAAACAAAGCCCTGCAGAGGAGTAACAACAAAAAAATGCTTCCTTTCCTTTGAATCACTTCAGCCACCAATAAATCTGGTGTCTTGCTTCTGCCTCCCTGCTCTCTCACCCCCAAAACACCTTGCCTCACTCTGTCTGCGGCAGTGGCGATGGGTGGAGAAAGGACTGTTCCTACTGCTCGCCCTATTCCTCTTTAAAAAGGGGGTTTGAACAAATATTTCCCCTAATAGCAAGCTGGTCCTGTTGGAAAAGTGAGGTCATGTAAGGCCAGGCTCCAGCCTGCAGGGGACGGATACTTAAGAAGTGGAAATGAGCCTGGCATCCAAACTGCAGGAGCCTGGACTGGAAAGTGATAAAATGGAACAAATGCGCAAGGAGCTGCAGGCACACAGAGAAGGAAGGAAGGGCACGGAATGGCATCGTGAGCGGCAGGCGTAGGGGCTGAGACCCCAGAGACCACGCAGGGTCAACACCACCCCAAGCTGTTCACACAACATCTACAGTCAGCAAGAGGAGAATGATAAATGTCTGCGAGTCAGCCAACCCTCTCCTTTCCAGACCCGTGAGTGGTAGGTACCACTCACTTTTAGGACCAGTTTCCTCACCTCAGTCAGCCTAATCAAGACAATCCTGCCTAGCCACGCCCAAGAGGCTAATCGAATGAGAATAATCCATCACAGGTGTGTTCAGCAGCTTGTCTCCTGGATGACTCCAGTTACAGGAATACCTAAAGGGTAACAGTCAACATTAACTACCACACGCCTCAAGAATAACAATCTTTAAGCCCATCCCTCACTCACACACACAACGATACATTGTATATATTTATATTGAATATATTACAGGCTACTTACTAAGAGCTAAGCCAAGTTCAGATAAACTGGCCTACCCACCGTTCCCTCCTTTTCCAATTATTACATCACGGTGAAATCTTTCCAAGAGATATTGTTTGCTGTTTCTGGAATGCAACCTTCATCTAGAACCCTCACATTCAGACTTGGTTTCATGGCGTTTACCTAAATTGTTCTAGCATTAATTAAAACATGGGAGTGAGAAATTAAGGTTGAAAACATGATACATCCAAGAAATAGTGGAAGGACCATCAGCTGACCCTAATCTCTACTCTCCCTCGCATCTGAATAGGCCCAGACATCCCCTTAGCCCCTCCCTCTCCTTCCTGTCCCACTTCCATCCAACTTCCTCAGTCTTCCAACATCTCTATGGCTAATCCAGGTCAGCCAATCACTGACCCCATCCTTGATTCAAGGAGGCTTTATTGGCACCGTGGAGTGACAGTGTGAACAATTCTCCCACAGCATGGTTTTGAAGCTCAAATCTTAGCAAGGGTTGGAATCGCAGCCCCATTTTCCACAATGATACTCAGCAGCCATCATGCTGATGTATGAAAACAACCATCAGGATGTCACCCCATGCCCCTCTATGCTCAGCATTTAGGGCTGAGCCTCTGGGGAACAAAGTAAAAGGTAATTACTACGCTGGTAACAGAAACTAGAAATAACAGCAGCATAAAGCAGGCGGCTCATTCTTTCAGAATGAAGAATCTACCAGAACTATATTGCTGAAGGAATGAATTGGCTTGTGGACTGTTTGGCCTGTACTAGGTAGATGTAAAGGACACATTAAAAAGACTTAAGAATTTTCAGGTAGTGGCAGGAAAGACCATGGCTTCACTCCTAGAGATGAGGATGAATTGTGAACAAAATAGTTAGAAATCGTTTTCTAAATGGCCAGTTTAAAATCCCATATTCAGGTTCTATTAAAGTCTAATGCTGGGCCAGTTGGGGGTGGTGCACGCCTTTAACCCCAGCCCTCAGGAGGCAGAGGCAGGTAGATCTCTGAGTTTGAAACTAGCCTAGTCTACAGAGGGAGTTCTAGGATAGCCAAGTCTACACAGAGAAATCCTATCTCGAAACCCTTCCCTACCAAAACCAAACAAACAAAAACTAACAACTAACACTGGTTCGATTTGTTTAGGGTACATATGGGGTAGTAGGAAAGTAATCCACACACCCCACACATGCTACACAGCACTTTCTCTCTACAGCGAAGACTGAGACCCACCCCCAAGAGGAGACTCACCTCATCCTTTCCGAAGGGAGATGGGTGCAAGGGGATTACTAGTAGTTGACCCCTCAGCCCCTCAAGTGGGATGTGATTTCTGGAGTCACATGGAAAGAAAAGGAAAAGAATCAGGAAGCAAATGCTGGGGTGATGCTCTTGTCTTGGTGATGAGATGGTGCAGGAGGGTAGCTGAGGTCACCAACAGCTGAGATCAGACAGACAGGAACCCCCGTGGTCTTTAACAAGGAGAAAGCCTCACACCTAAAGAAGGTGGACCAGGATGATGTGGATAAGTTTCAAATTCAGTCCATACAGGAGATAGAGGTGAGGTGCAAAGATGCAAACAGGGTATTACTACAATCCCTCCTCCCTCGCCCCTCCCCCCCTTACTCCCTTCTTTTCTCCACTGGGCTTTCTTCTGCTTTTCTTCCTGCCACCTAACAGCTATCATTTCTCCAGCATGCTCTCTGTGAAGGTTTCCTAACCTCAGGGATCTTTCCTTCCTAAACCTTATGCTGAAAGGAAACACAAGTGAAGTTAGCAGAAACATCTCATGTCCCTAGGGGGATGTCGTTTGTAGACTACTTTACACGAAAGGACATGGGAGTTAGGAAGCCCTAATTTCGTGTATCTAAAGTAAACCATGTGAACTAATTAATAGAATCTGGAGTGTGCTCGGGGATCATTGTTATCTGCTTGGGGACATTTGTTTTCTGCCCCTTGTTCCCACTCCGTTCTGTTCTAAGAAACAACCATGCAGGCAAGAAACACCAAGAAAAGTCTTCGACAATGCATCTCTTCCATGCACATCTTCTTCCTAGTATTTATTACAATGCATGATATCAGTTTGTTATGGCCATCACATCATCCATGTAGCAGGGAGCAGCTACATGGATGATAGGTTTGGGAGACTAAAGGTCCCAGTACTGCAGGACTAGGGACCAAGCATTGAACTTGGTCATATACTTGCATGACCCCAAGACTGATGCTTTCTGTCTTAGTTAGGATTTCTGTTGCTTGAATAAAACACCACGGCCAAAGGGAGGGTGGGGAAAGGGTTTGTTTCAGTTTACAACTTCCAAGTCACACTCTGTCCTGGGGGACATCAGGGCAGGAACCTGAAGGTGAGCCGTGAAGGAGATGCCATGGAGGGGTGTTACTGGCTTTCTCGGCCTGTTTCTTATAGAACCCAGGACCACCTGCATCACTCACAATGAGACAGGCTTGACCACATCAATCATCAATCCAGAAAATGTACCACAGGCTTGCCTATGAGATCAATTTAGTGGGGGATTGTCTCTATTGAAGTTCTGGCTTCAAAATGACTCTAGCTTGTGTCAAGTTTAGCTAAAACTAGCTAGCGTAGTGCCCTAGATTGATTTTAACTGTGTCAAAGTGAACGTAGCATAAAGTCAACCATTTTACTCATTTGAAGTGGCGTCAAGTATATTCACATTATTTAGCTATGCCCGCACCCCCCACCCAGAACTCTGAACCCACTAAACAACACCTCCCCGGGGGGATCCCTTCTCTGCCCACCACACACACTTACCGCCAACCTTTCTGTCTCTAGGAATCTGATGCCTCCCCCTCTAAATGGAATCCGTGTGTCCTTTTCTCGCCATAACCCCTTCAGGGTTCACACCTATGTTGCAACCTTCGTTCTTTTTCTTTTTAACGTCATGTTTTTACTCCACCCTTCACCCATCAGTGGCCTCTTGGGCTGTTTCCACCTTTGGGCTATAAACTCTAATGCATGATTATCTTTGGGTCCCCAATTTCAAGTCACAGAGTGTGTTACCCAGTGGTAATGAGAGTACACAGCCGATGATAACCTGTCCTCACGCTCTGAAGGACCACCTTACAGTTTCTCTAGCCAATGGCAAAGAGGGGATCCAATTTCTCCTTATCCTCCTAAACAAGTACTTCCTGTGGTTTGATTTGTTTTGGGTTTAGTTTTGATAGAAGTCATTCTGTGTAACAATGCAAGGGCTCATGACTTTGGTCTGCATTCTCCAGATGTTAGTGACACCAGGCATCTTTCTTGTTTATGTTCTGTGTGGAATGTCTATCCAAGTCACCTGTCTGTTTCTAATTGGATTGTTTGGGAGTGCTTCTGAATTAGGCAAATTATATATTCTACATGTTAGCCTATTAATATACATATTTTTTGCATATATTTTTCTCCATCCCATAAATAGCCCTTCTACACTGTTGACTGTTCTTTTTGACTAAATCTTAATCATTTAATTTTATCAACAAAGACTTGGGAGCCAAACGTTAACATGAAAACCTGCAAGCTCAGAGAGGCAGAGAACGCGCCCATCTGACTTTCTTCCTCCACTGATGTCCCAGAAAGAGCTTTCTCCTACACCAGCTCAAACAAAACTCCTCAAACTAAACGTTCCTCCCTTCTGCTTCCTGTGTGCCTCTTTGTCCATCCTCCTGACTCCCTCTTACTCTCTGTGTTTGCTCCACCTCTTGACCTATGGTTGACTTTATTTAATCCTGTTTACAATATTCAAGCAGAAAGCCCTTGGATTAAAGGTGAATGCTAGGGCTCAGCCACACCACAACTAGAAACAGGTTTTTCCAGTAAATAATGCAATCTCAGTGTGATCAAATATCTTGCAACAGTTGACAGTATCCTTTGATCCATAGAGATGAGCCTCTAAATTCCCCACTCTAGATCCCCTTTGCCCCACCCTAGGCCTGGACCCAAATATTAGCCCTTGTCCACAAAACACTTACCAAACTGAATGTATTAGAAATGGCAGAGATTACATTCAGGTTTTTGAAAAAGCTTAATTAAGCACAAAGCTTCCTATTTCTGCCCTCCTCCTGTTGGCAGAAGCTGCTCATTTGTTCCTGGCTTCCTAAATTTGAAATAACTACACAGAAACTATATTATTTAAAACATTGCTTGGCCAATAGCTTGTGCATATTTCTAGCTAGCTCTTATATCTTAAATGAATTCATTTCTATTAATCTGTGCATCATCACGAGGTCATGGCCGACTGACAAGGTTCCAACATCTGTCTCCTCCAGCGGCTACACGGCTTCTTCCTGATTCCAAACCTTTCTCTCTACACCTCTGGATTTCCTGCCTGACTTTACTCTGTTAAGCCATTGGCCAAAAGCAGCTGGATTTATTAACCAATAAAAGCAACACATATATAGAAGGACTTCCCACACCACCCTCTGATAGACAGGCACGTTGTAATTCTGTTTCTCAGGCCTGTCAGACTCCCACATGGCAGGCACTATCTTATGTCTCTTGTACATGAAATACATGGGTGGCAAACACCTGGTTCATTGCAGCCATTTTTGCAGTATCCTGATGAGGCTATGCTATTTGGACCCCCAGCCTACACCAGCAGTTAATACATGACGGAGGTGGTGTAGCTGGTAGGTGACAGACTGAACATTTAAGTCACAGAGTCCGTGTCCAGATCCTCTACACTTAACAATCGTAAGCCACAGCAGAGGCGACATCAGCCCTTAACACATATTCTGTGTTTTAAGTTATTTCAGACTTTGGCATCTCCGGTGCGTTTGGCTTCCAGCATACCAGCATTTTTAGTTTCCACTTAAACATCATGGCTTCTCTCCCAGCGTTTCTTTTCTGTCCCTTGGCTCACAGAAACAGCTTATAGTCTATCCTCACATGAGTAAGTTCTGAGCTTCCCTACCAACTCATCCATTCCTACCCAGTGCTGGCTTCCTAAGAGTTTCTGTGAGCTAAAGTTAGGGATAACAATCTCCGGGCATCCTGCTTTAGAGCAGTGATGAACCATCCCTACCCGACCTGTGTCAACAAGACTTGGAGAGCTAAGAGAAGCTTGTCCTCTTAGGTACCAACACCCAGGGCAGCACACATCACTCCTTCAGCTGCAGGCTACAAAACTGACACTGTCTTCACAGGTCCAGTGTCTCAGGCAGCTGTCCATCTCAGAGAAAGCAGTAATGAAGTCACGTGCTCACATTCCCTCCTTCGCTGATGATGTGTGACATGCTTCTGTCCTTTCACCAAGATGAATCACAAAGTACTAGATAAGGAAAAGGCCGACTCATTCCATGAAAAAAGATGTTTTATTGAAACAAGTAACAACCTTAGGAGATGATAGACTCCCTTCTGTAGATCTGCGGGAGCACTTCAGGTGTTGACAAACGTTCCTCAGGGCTTGTTTTCACCTGCTGTCTTCCAGCGTCCCACTGACCCTGAAGTGAAAATAGCTTGCTGGCCTCTATGGTCCTGATCATTTTGACTTCTTGTTCATGCAGGATCCTGTGGCGCTACTCTCAGACCGGAAACTGGGTGTACCCTGTGTTTGCCTCCCTCAACCCACTGGGTATTATCATCTTCTTCTCGGCCAGTTACATCCTGAGTGCCAGCATCTACTTGCTTGGAGAGAAGATCAATCATTGGAAGTGGGGTCAGTGCTTCCCTCTCGCCCTCAGTACGCAGAAAACCGTCTCTCTTACCCACTTTCCGCTCTCCACCCAAACCTCTCGCCCATAGTCCATAGAGATCCGTCTTTCTTTAATCCATTCTCTACTCTCCACCTAAACCAAAAGAAAGCTTAGTCCAATCCAGAAGGCACTGTCAGGTGCCTTTGTTATAAAGCTCAGGTGGGGTCTATGGAAAGTAGAAGAAGAAAAGCCTGGTGCAAGAAGGCATTCCCTTGGAGAACTCCAAGTGTCTCCTCTCTTCTGTCAGATAATATCTCATTTAACTCAAAGACTGAATCTTCTTTCAAAACTTTAGGAACCAAAGAATAAGGTCTTACCACCCCAAACACGAGGGGGGAAATCCTAGAAGGGTCTTTGCTCACCCCGGGGAGGGCTTGGGGGACACGAACTCTTAAAGTGTGAGTTCCTTTTGTCCTTGAAAAATGTGACTCTCGTTCTGAACTGTAAAAGATAGTTTATTCTGAGCCCAGTGTGAGTAAGCATGGCCCAGGAGACATGGATTCAGGTTGCTCTGAATGATGTTCTCCTCCTTGACTGAAGAAGGTGCACGAACTTGCACAGTCATGAACAAAGGACAATCACAAATCAATGCATTAGACCAAATATTGACGCATTGATGGGGACAGTAGGTGGGTGGGCCCATGGGCTATGGCAAGATGGGGGAAAACTCTGCGACAGGTTTCAGGTATTATCTGACGATTATTAGTTTAGGGGTTAGTGGGAGTCAGCAGTCTGTCAAGTTATCCATTCCAAAGGTTTTATGTGACAGTCAGAAGAGATGGTAGGCCATGGTAGGCCAGATGCAGAGGCAGGCAACAAATAGCTATCAAGGGGAGTAAGGATATCTCAGGATAATTTGGGTGCACCATTCCTGGAATTTAGGGGTGGTATTTTATGTTTTAATTCTGCAAGGAGACACGCAGAAATTCATCTTAGTTTTGTATATAACCAAGCAGAAAAAAAAAAACCCTGTAGGCACCATCCCCAACCATTCAGCTACCAGCAGTTCTGGTCCCATCAAACAGAAATGGCGTCTCCCACCATTCTCTGAGTTCACGGGAAGCATAAACTTGTGGATGCAAAGGGCGGATGCTGTCCAAGGGCCTAGAATGAGCTACATGAAGGGGGGCTGAGACCACGAAGAAAGAAACGGTCATCTTGGCATTTACCTCTCTTGGAAGATTTAGTTTATGTTTTTGAATTAATTTATTTTACATCACAATCGCAGTTTCCTCCCCCTCCTCTCTTCCTATTCCTTCCCCCACCTCCCTCCTGCCGCCACCCAATCCACTCCTCCTCCATTTCTGTTGAGAAAGGGACTTGAAAGGGAGTGTTTTCTATGAAACATTTAAAATGAAATGCTACAAACAAGCAAACCAAACTAACTCAAATTGCAAAAACAAACTCCTAAAACCAGCATTTCAAACCCAGAATTCCAGTTCTCAGGGAACTCACTGGGGGTGGGGATTGGGACTGCAAATGTATTGGCATCTAATTCTAGCAATTTCGGGAGCACTTGAATTTCTGGGTGAAGATTTCTGATGACTCTAAAAGATCTATAATTCTGAAAACAGAAACAGGAGGGAGGGAGGAAGGGATGTGCGGATTCCATTTGGAATCCGATGGTTGGCAATGCGGATAAAGAAAGCTCAGTTACTTAGAGATTATCAAGAACAGTGAGTCTTTAAAACAGTTGTATTGAGTTTGTAGATGATTGATGCTTTAAGTCATTTCTTTGCAATAGTGAATGGTAAACATCTTGAATTAAAATATAAACCATCCCTCCTGAGTTCTAGGGATTCCCCACCCTCTGACTTCTGAGAGCACTTACACACATGGCATACATAAAGTCACACAGACATACACACATGCACATACCTAAAAACAATAAAAACATTTTTTTGCTGTTTTTTTAAATTTATTTTTAGAGACAGGTTTGTTTTTGTGTAGCCTTGGTTGTCCTGGAACTAACTGTGTAAACTAGACTGGCCTTGAACCCACAGAAATCCACCTGCCTCTGCCTCCTGAGTGCTGGGATAACAAATACATTTTTAATAAAATAATATCTTACTGTGTTTATTATCCTTCAAATCCCCAAAGCAGCAAGCTCCTAATAGACTCCACTGCTGAGCAGTGTGTCCAGTTTTCCTTATCAGCACGCGGGCTCCCACTAACCAAGAACCTGCACGTGACTTACTAGATGGAGATTAGCATAGACAGTGATGTGCCCCTTCTCTAGCTCGGCACTTCTGAGAAAAACAAACAAATAGGCGAAAAGGCTTACACTGCATCAGACCAGAATAAGAATTATGTTTTTTGGGTTTTTTTTTTAATCATTTACTGCAAAGAACCAAGTGATGAAGAAGAAAATGCAGCGAGGGCAGGCTGTGGTTAACACACGCCCATAATGCTTTTGCTTTAGAGAGCTGAGAGGCTGAGGCAGGAAGATCGATCATAGGCTCAGGGGCCAGTCCAAGCTACTGCATTAAAGTGGGTGAAAAACATTAGAAGAGAAACTAGAGCCCTCGAAATTTCATTGGCAGTTAATGTTTTTAAATGGCTAAAATGCCACAGGATAGACTGTCCATGCGAACCTACACCCTTCCTCTCTACTAACAATATTTTAGCCCTCTCCTGGCTTACAGAAGAAAGCCCAGCCCTCAGAACACAGGTTCTCTATGAGTTGGTTCCTGTCTTAGTGTTTTCTCATCCTCTTCCAAGTCTCCTTCCTTTCCCTCCCTCCACAAGGGTATTGCTCTGGCCCTCGTGGGTCTAAGCCCCTCCCCCCATCCCCAGCCTTTGTCTGGCTCACGTTTACTCATTTATTTCAATTTATCTCTAAGATGGCTGCCCTGATCTGCCCAGGTCTGACTCAGTGTCCTTTTCGACTGTTCCATGGCTCTTCCTCCATCTTTTAAAGGCCAGACCTATAGTTCCTTTGTGATTGCTTTAGGGCTTTGTCTTTGTAGAAGACTTTGAGTTTCCTAAGGGTTAGGATGCCTTAGTCATCTTTGACTCTCTATTTCTGCTAGCTTTCCCAATGGCTCAATCAGAGCAGGTAGTTTAAAAGGGGTGTTTTTTTTTTCTCTCTAGGTAGGAAGAGAGAATACTCACAAAGGTTTTCTGGAATTAGCTGTTAGGACAGTAGCTGTAACAGTTATATGACACTGGACTAGGAGTTTGGTGTCTAGGCAGGTGAAGATGCCTTGTACCCACTGAAGAGCTGTTGAAGAAAGAGGCGCATGTTGAAGCAGGCCATGTAAAGCAGCCAAGATCACTGAAATAGCCATCTGCACTGAGCTTCTCCAAGGCGGTCCTCTGAAGCCAGAAAACGCTCTTTACATTTTCCATTTAACAGCTCCGATGAGTGTAGTTGTAGGCATACAACTGTCAGTATTTAAGGAGTCAGTAAAAAAAAAAAATTTGTCTTGTGTTCTGACTCCTGGAGTCATAAAGACATGTGCGATGTCTGTAGTCATATAGGCAAGAGCACTTGCTTTGCCACACCAGCAGGTGATAGTGCAGATTGGTCTTAAACTCTCTCTGACATACATGAAAGAGGATGAAGAAAAGACTAGAGAAGTCGGGGTGGGGCCAACCCTCTGGCTGCCAACTAGGAGGCTTTTCACTGTGAAACATTCCCTTCGATCAAAAAGAACTCCAGTAACCGACTTTATTTCCCTCTCGGAGCTTGAAATCCACTTTGTAAATGTCATCTCTGGAAGATAGATGGCCTATTAATAAGTTGGCAGTTTCCATGCAATATAGAAGCATGGTCAGAGAATAAATTTTGAAGACACAAGGGAGCCTGGAAATTGCTCAGCTCTGAGAGAATGCGAAACTAAAGACCCATCTCATGCCTCCGTGTGCTAGAAACACAAGAAAAACACTCTTTCGGAAGAAATCAAAGCATGTAATTCTCTACAGAATGAAGTGACTCAAATCTCCACACACTGAATTGTGTGGGAAGGTGCCTTCTCCATGGGGGTGAGTGTATTAGTCAGCTTTTCATTGCCATAATAAAACACCTAAGACAGTTAATGCTAAAAAGCAGAAAGTTCTATATGTACCTCACAGTTTTGGAGGGGGAGTTCTATTGATTTGGCTTCCGGTGAAGGTGACATATAGGTTACAGATCATAGCGTATTTTAGAGATCAAGCAAGCTAATACATCTCACACTGTAAAGAGACTAATCGCTCAAAGCCAAGGCAACTAACAGTCCTATGAGAATTTCTCCATAACCCCAATAACCTAAAAATCTCCCACTATGGTCTACCTCCCAAAAGTTTCATAACCTCCCAGCAGGATCACACAGAGGCCAATACTTTAATCGCAGTGAATGCTTGAAGCTAACTCAAGTCATACCCATGACATCGCAGTGGACATGTGGCCATTCCCTAGCATTCTATCTAGCTACTTAAGTTTGGATGGAGGAGACTCTGATGTAGAGGAAGGAGACACCCTCCTCTGCCAACAGAGCTTAAGCCATCATTTCTGCTTTTCTCTGAATCTTTGTACTCTGCACTGGGCCCGAGGAGAGAGGCTATGATTAGTCAGACACAAGAGGTGGGGCTTGAAAAACACGCGGATAGAGAGAATGTTAGGACCCCTGAGAGTCAGAGCAGAGCAAACATCGTTGAGAAATGTATATTGATCAAGACTTTGAATGTGAAGGAAGCTGCTATTCAGTTGACAGAGGCTACTTAAAGGGCTAACATACATACTCAGCCAAGAGAAGGAGACGCCATTGAATTTAGAGCGTAGAGGAGACTACTGGGACAGGCATTGTGGTCTGCACCTTTAATCCCAGTAGTGGGGCAGAAATAGGCAGGGATCTGTAAATTCAGTGTCAGCTGGGTCTATAAGGGTGAGTTCCAGGCCAGCCAAGGCTACATCATGAGACCCTATCTCAAAAAACAAAGAGAGAGAGAGAGAGAGAAACCCGAAAAGAGTTACTGGGAGTTGGTGTGACTCACATAAAAATGAAAAGAGAAAATTAATGTAATATGAAACCTTCAGGCTCAGTAGGACTGAAGCTCTGCTGGAATAATTGCAACAGTGTGCGTCGATGGGAGGCATGAATGCAAGAATGTTCATAAGGATCTTGGGATCAGGGAGGCTATTTTTAAAGGAAATCAAGGTGACTGAACGGCCACAAGTAGGACTTCAAGATACCAGCCACTGCCCTTGAGAGATGGCTCAGTGGTTAAGAATAATGACTGATCTTCCAGAGGATCCAGGTTCAATCCCCAGTACCCATATGATGGCTCACAGTCTGTAACTCCAGCACCAGGAAATCCAGCAGACTTGCAGTATATACTGTTTTTTTCTGTGTTTGTTTGATTTTACTTTTAGCAGTGCTTAAACTGAACCCAGGGACTTGCACCCCCTACCTCTGAACAATATTCCCAGCTACAATGTGTATTGTTGAAAACAGAAGTGTTGGAGGTGGCAGTCTGAAAGGATGAAAGCAGCCTGGATTTTTTTATGTGTTTGTTGCTTTGCAATTAGCATACAATACACTATGTTCTCTTGTGGCATTTCCATACATTTGTTGTGGTTGTTTCTCCTCCCCTCTTCTTCCCCACCCTTCTGTCACCCCGACTGCATCCTTCTGATGCTAGCATTCAGCTCCCATATCACATGTGTCTTGGTACCCTCTCCCCTTCCTTAAAACCTTCCTTTGCTCTTGGTCCCTTTTCTGATTGTGAGATCCATGCCTTCACACAACCCACTTATATACATGTACATAAAAATTAGAAGCTGGGATCTACCTATGAAAACTTGTGTTTGTCTTTCTGAGTGTGGGTCACTCAACAGAATAATTTCCAGATTCTATGTCCTGGCAAATTTCATTTTTTTTCACAGCTGAATAAGATTCCATCATTATGTATGTTACATTTTTATTATCCACCTATCTATTGATGAGCATCTAAATGCTCCCATCTTCTAAGCTGAGATTACAACAGCGATCAACATGGATGAGGAAGCATTTCTATGGTAGAATACAGTCTTTTTATATATGCCCAGAAATGGTATAGGTGTGCCATGTGGTAGTTACATGTTTAGAATTGTTTTGTTGTTGTTCAGAAACATCCATACTGAATTCACCATGGTGACAGCAGTCCTTACTTCCTTTAGAAGTGGACAAGGGTTCCTCTTTCCATATATCCTCACCAGAATTTGCTATCATTTGTTTCCTTGATCATAGCCATTCCAACTGAGGTGAAGTGGAATTTTACTTTTATTTTGCCTTCCTTGATGGCTAAGGGTATTGCACATTAAAAAATGTTTATTGACTGTTTCTTCTTTTGAGAACTGTCTATTTGGTACTTATAGAGTGATAGCTTTGTTTTGGGGGGAGTTTAATTTTCTGAGTTCTTTATATATTCTAATACTAATCCCTGATGAAGCATGGCTGGTCATGCTTTTTTTCGTTCTGTAGGCTGTCTGTTCACTATCTTGCTCTCTGCTGCCATGCAGCTTTCGGTCTGGGATCTAGAGTGTGAAACCATTCCAGCAATACCAGACAGAAGAAATCACAGCTCTGATTCTCAGTTCTATTACCAAAGTAGAACTGATAATATTTGGCAATAGATAGGATGGATGATAAGCTTCAGAGAGGTTATCAGTTTCAAAGCTTGTGCCATCATTAGTGATAATGAAATATGGAGATACCAACTTGTTGTCTAAATGGAATATTCTAGAAATATTGTGCATGGTTTCCACCGAAGAAGGATCCTGTACTATGCTTACTTGAAACAAATCATGCGTCAGTACTGATATAAATTGGTTTGGGAGAAGTCATGGAGGACCCAATTAGGTAGACTACCACTCTTCTAGTTCCTCTCTAATTCCATGCAGTCTTTTTGTCTCTATCTGCAAAGTGTCTGCATTTCCCTATAGATGTGTGCAGTACACAGCACTCACCCAAAGCCCCAGCAATTGGAGGCATGGCTGAGTTCGCCAGGCAAACCAACAGCATCACTGAGTATCTGACTAACCACACACTAAGCTCCAAGTCAGGAGATTAGATTGCTTCTTGTCTGTTTAGCAGTAGTGGCTGTTTATCAGAGTTCTTCTCTCCTAGAGAGAAAGTGTTTTTGACTTTCCACTGCCCCATCAGGGAGAATCTCTACCCACTCAAGAACACCCATTAGGGAACCCTGTCTGAGATATCTCTGTGTCTGTGCAGGTACCACAGTGAAGCCATGGACGAAGAAGAAGTGACTACACACTGTTTTCCAAGAGCCATGGAAGAAGAAACATAAGAAATGGTCATCTTTCTATTATTCTCATTATTATTATTTCTTTGGGATCGGTGATGGAATAGCATGGGGAGATACAAAAGACAGAGAATGATGCATAGTTTAATAAAGCCTATGAAGGGAGCTTCGCTTGAGATCTCTTGGCTTTCGGAAAGGCTGGTAAACAATTCCTGAAGTCTCGGAATCCATTGGTTTTGTCTGACCTCCATAGAGGATTGTTTCTGGCTGGGAAAAAAAAAAGACTAAAGAAGCCTGGATAAACTTGCTGGTGGAGTATTTAGAGAAGGGGTGTGGGGAGAGGAACTCAGAGCCATCTAATCACTATACCTTCGAAGGGGATGGTGAGGACCCAGATCACAAGTTGTAACATTGTCAAAATTATTGTCATGCTAGACTAGCAGCACACATGAATATTCCCAGCATACCGGATGCTAGATCAGCAAGATCATGAATTCAAGGCTGGCCTTGGCTGCCAAGTAAGACCCTATGGTGGTTTGAAAGAAAATGGCCCCCAAAGAGAGTAGCACTACTAGAAGGTATGGTCTTGTTGGAGTAGATATGGTCTTGTTGAAGGAAGTGTATCGCTGTAGAGATGGGCTTTGAGGTCTCATATTTGCTCAAGCCATGCCCAGTGAGACAGATCACTCTCTGTTGCCTGCCTATCAAGATGTAGGGCTCTCAACTCCAGCACCATGTCTACCTGCATGCCACCATGTCACACCATGATGATGATGGATTAAACCTCTGAAAATGTAAGCCACCCCAGTGAAATGTTTTTCCTTTATAAGAGTTGCCATGGTCATGGTGTCTCTTCACAGCAATAGAAACCCTGACTAAGATAGACCCTGCCTTTAAAAGACCAAAAAGAGAAGAAAGAAGAAAAGAAAAATTGCTGTCACATGAAGGCAATGATGTCTACCCCCAGATCTCTCAATACCCAGTTCTGGGTCATTTCTCAATAATTCCAACTTCTCTAAAACCTAAGTATTTTGAGAGTTAATTGTCTTCGATGATTCCTGATCTGTTTTCTCTTAGCTTAGAAGCGTAGTGACCTAAAAGCTGCTGACGGGGTCTGTCTGTCTGCCTAGGATGATAGTGAACCCACTGGAGCCGTGAGAATAATTTATATTAAATGGTGAGAAGTCCGCCCTCTTTCAGAACACACATTTGGGGCAGGAATTAACATGGAACGTAAGGAACTGTCAAATGGCTCTTCCATTTGAATACTGATTTGAATGGAGGTGTGGGAAAGTTATCGTGAGATCAATGTGTGTAGCGTATGCAAAGAAGACTGTAGCTCGGAAGGAAATGCCAAGGGCTGTGATGGCATCTGTACAAACTGATCAGGTGACTCGCAAGGGCTCCTGAACCCTTAAAGTTTCCTGGTGGGTTGCAGGTCCTTTTTTCTCATTGTTGTATCCACATTGTGCATAGAACTGGGTCTTGTTAAAACAATTCCTTTTAAGAGTATATCATACATTTTAACCATATTCACTTCCTAAGAACCTCCCCTTTCTTCCCCTTGCCAACTCCTGCTCCTCCTCCTCCTCCCCCACAACACACACACACACACACACACGTATGTGCATAGCTCCATCTACCTAATGTTATATAAGAGAGGCTGGGTAAAAGTAGACACCTAAAAAGATCCTTAAAGAATTATAGACATATAGAACAGTGAACTAGTCTGATATCTTGGGCACACATCCCAGAGAACGACTACCAGACTAGGGCAAGTACCAAGAATCCTGTTTAGTTTTGTTTCTTTCTCCTAACTACAGTGGGAATATGAGCCTCCAGATTTTTTTCCTTTAACCAGGAGCTCCACCTCCCGCTCCACCTGCTGCTGCTCTGAACTGCCTGGAGCCCCTGGTCTTAGCAGAGTTTCCCCCCGCCCCCTCCCACACCCCACCCAGCAGTTGTCAGGGTGGAAACTCCCTGCTTGGGAAGCTCACAGGGGACCGCCCAAATTTTCCACACCCCGAAGATGACCTGTGCTGCATTCTTATCACGGGCATATTATGTGCCTGGCCCAGAGGAGCCCATTTCTATCTGTGGCTTGACTGTCCTGTCGCCAAATTAAACCTCCATGTCAGCATGGCCAGCCACTGTGCAGTTCTGTCCTGACACCAGAAATACCTCAGCCCCGTGTCCCACTGGGCTCGTGCAGAATAAGCAGACAGGTGCTTCTTGGGGAGGGTGTAGTTAAATTACAAGCAACAAGACCCTTTAGAATGAACGCTGATTAAACATTCATGAAAAGACATATAGCATTTGCTGCCTGCATAAGGCTGCGTTAGGGGCCTTAGTGGTTAGGCGATGATCATAGCAGGAGCCAAAGGATGATGCCAGCAGTCATATTTGAACAGTGTCGTTCCTAATCACTCCCATTTTAGCCTCACAATAGGATGTATGCAGAAAATGCATTGGGTCCCCATTTTACAGTGCGTTAGGCTGACCTTCTGCTGGTGGTGTGCTGGTGAATGTTTAATGACCACCAACAAATTAAGCTCCTGATTCACGCTGTTGGCTCCTTTCCATGGCGATCGCTTTTTTTTTTTAAGCTATCAAGATGCTACTCGAGTTGGCAAGAGGTGTGCCCAACCCTTTGGTCCTATAGAGCCTGTTTCCAGCAGACTTCTGGATCCAGAAGGGGTTAAGGTGGGCGACTGGTCCAAGTTCACATAATCGATTCCCTAGCCCACGTCCTTCCCTTTTGCTTGCAGAGCGAAATGGCAACGCTTTTTTAACAAAACTCATCCCATCTTGCAGTGCTATACAGGATAAAGTGGTCAAGTGCCCCAGAGTAGTTGGATGTCCTTATCCAGGCTGGGGAAGAAGCAATGCCTCTCATCCCCCAACCAAAGCTATGTCCCTAGGTCATTCTCACAAGTGAAACCAGTTTTGAGTAAATAATTCCCTTGCAGTTTAAAGCACCGCTGTATTCACCTCCGCTTCCAACCGAAGGGTCATACGTCCCATGAGCTATTTTAAGCTACTCGGCACCTACTCGCCTGAAGTATTTGTCATAACAGGAAGCCAGTTTCTTATACAGTAATTCTCAAACACGTTGATGTGCGTGTGGGGAGCGTGAGTGGGCTGAGGGTGAAGTAGGGATGAGGTGGCCTCCCCCAAGCCCTGCGACCTAATTCGGGATCTCTCGGCCTCCTCCCCAGGTCCAGAGACTCAGAAACCCAATGTTTCCCTCAGTCAGGCAGCCTTGTTTTCCTTCCTCCTGTAGTTGGTGGTGCCTTTTTTTTTTTAATAAAGGATTTTGAGTAGGCAGCTAAGCCAGTCAGCTGTTTATTTATAGCTGCAGATTTTCAATGCTGTATAAATTAGAAACCATTGCTGAATGAGGCCTGCGCCCACTCACACACGCAGGGCCCCTATCTGCGAGTCCTTTCACACAGTTTGACTGTACAGTCTAAAATGGGAGAAAATGACATGCTCCGAGTCAAATGACGGAGTCACAGCTAAACGGCAAAGCAGAAAACCAGCAATTATTTTTCCTCGGCACAATATGGGAGGTACGACAGGTGCAATTATCCAATATTATTTAACAGCACCGGTTTGTGGTGTACGGAGAAAATAAAGGTTTCTGTGTCTTGGAGAGGAAGAGAGAGAGAGAGAAAGAACCTGCCTAGCAGCTCCTGTTTCTGTGGATTAAGCGTGTTATGTAAATTGAAGCTGGCCAGGATTCTAAAACCGGGGAGGGAGAGCCACCTGGCTCCAGGGCCTCCCTCAGGCCCCAGAAGCCTGCCAGCAGCTGTGTTACTAGGGATTTCTGAGGAATGGCCCCAGAGCAGGGAGCAAGCACTCCCTGAAGACTGCAAGGAGACTGGGTTTACTCCCTTAGGGAGGCTTGTCCTGCATTTGACTCTGTCAACGAAACAGTGATGAAGTCTAAGAGAGCCCACAGGGACGACTTCTGTTTGGTTTGAGTGTGAAATGTCCCCATAAGCTCTTGTATTTGAACACTTGCTCCCCAGCTGCCGGGTCTGTTTTGGAAGGCAGTGAAATCTGTACATGGGGGTGGGGGAGCTACTGGAGGAAGTGAGTCATTACGGGTGGATTTTGGGGTTTGATTGCCTGGTCCCACTTCCTGTTGGAAATCAGTTTCTTGACTGCAGATGCACACCACACTCTGGTCAGGGCCACTTCCCCGTCATAATGAACTGTACACCTTCTTATACTGAGACAAAATAAACCTTCCTCCCTACACTTGAATTTTTGTCTACTGTTTGGCCACAGCCACCACCTCCTCTTCAGCCTCCGGTCTCCAGTTGTCTCTTCCCAGGCCTTCACTTTAGCTAGTCCATCTGGAGTCACCATTGCTCTCTCAGAGGGCTGCTCCCAAGCTCTCTTCCAAAAAAAAAAAAATTGTTTTGATTAACCCTCCAGGGCTTCTGGTCCTCTGAAAGTCCATAGTCCCAAATCAGCCACATGGTGTTCTATAGCTCTCTGCATGTGTCTCCTCAGGTTTCCACGACAGGATAGGGGACAGAAAAGAATATCACCCCAGGCCTTGACAAGAGCTGCTGAATTTAAATTATGCCTCCATAATCACAGTCTGCATTGCAGATGAGAAAACAGCTTTTTTGAACCTTTACTCCTTGTCTGTGCAGATAAGATTGTAATGTCTTCCAAGAGTACACAAAAGAAGATAATACCTTGCACACATCTTTAATCCCAGCACTGGAGGTGTAAAGAGGTAGATCTTTGTGAGTTCAAGGTCAGCCTGGTCTGCAGAGGGAGTTCCAGGACAGCCAAGGCTACCTAGTGAGACCCTCTCTCAAAAATTATATATATATATATATATATATATGTGTGTGTGTGTGTGTGTAAATATATATATAATATTATATATATGTGTATAATATAATATATACATTATATTATATTATACACACACACACACACCATGATTAGTAAGCTTTTATTGGTGGATCCAAGTCCCTGGTCCCCAAGATTTTATCCTGCCCTGCTGATTACAAATGCTTGAGACAAAGAATCATGTCTGCCTTTGACCCCAACAAAGCCTAGTGGCATACCAATATAAAATATAAAATATGGAACATCTAAAGAGATTGAGGGTTATAGAGCTTTTTCATCTCATTGTCTTCTCTACCCAACTCTTCCCCCAAAGCTGAGAAGATGTAAGATACTCTTCACCAGTGACCTTCCAGAATTTCTTGTAAATCATTATAATTTCTTGTGTCCTGGCTACAAGAAGAGAGGGTCATGGACATATATACACTCAAACACTCCACAAATATGCACACGGATACACATATATACACTCAAACACTCCACAAATATGCACACGGATACACATATATACATACAACACTCTACATACATGCGTTCAGATGCACACATACACACAAACACAGAAAAGCTCATTTTGCTTCAGATGGCTGTTTGCTTCTTCTTAAACGATGGGCTAGTGTTAAGGCCTTATCTAGTGTGATTCAATTATATCATTTCCATCATAGTCTCATCAACCAGCCCCATGGTCTGATTCTACAGGAGTTGAGGATAAAAGGCTTCTTTTCTTGTTGTCAGACCATATATCTTACTAATGTTAGGGAAGAAGATAAGAAGAACCTTTCCCAAGGATAAAGCCTTCCAGTCTCTGTGGAAAAACAATCTGAGTTTGTAACTATGTCCACATGATCTAACATTTAATTGTTAGATGGTTTGCAAGTAAGTTGTATCACGGAGGAGCCAAACTTTAGAGAATGAAAATGGCCATTTGTTGGGGGCAGGGGGAACAGGGTACAGAAGGAATAAGTCTCAGATTCCTAGGGCAAACCTCCCCAAAGTTACAACTTTCCACAGTAGAAATTGCCAAGATACGGTGAGGTTCTCCCTCTCCCCAAAAGAGCTGAGTGACATTTACAGAGCCCAAAATGGAGCTGGCCAGCAACCTTGGCAGCTGCTTCAACAGAATGGTGCATACTCTTAGAAGCAGAGATGGAGAAAACAAAACTGTCTTAGGCTGTTGGAGTCTCCAGTCTTGATCTGGCTTAGACTTCAGGAATTTAAACTTGTGTCATGCCTGGAGAGAGAATCGGTGTTGGGTTATCACTATTCTCGGGGAGGAGAGAGACAAAATAAAGTCAGATTCTCCTGGCTCCTCTGGGGGCCAAGGCAGCACTGGACTTATCTAAGGTCCTTCTTTCATAACGTCCATATTATTGACCAGTCAGAGATCCTCATTTGCTTGAAAGATGGACACTGTGTGTTTCTTGTGAGGAAGGGCAGCAAAAAAGATGACAACTTTATCATCATACCCCTTTCAAAGCATAGAGCCTCATGTATGGCACACATTAAATACATGTTTGGTGGCCAGTCAGATTTAAGTAGCATATTCAATGAGTCATAGAGACATTAAAATTCAGCCCCAAGTCCATCTGGCTCACATGCTCCAGTGGTCCCCTCGCCACCAGCATCCTTTGATCTCTCCTGACAGGTACTCTCAGGAAGAATTTTTCATCGGGTCTCAGAAGAAATACATATTCAACAAAAGTGAACACTTCTGTGCATAACCTAAAGAAAGCTTTCATAAAATCATATTCACTTTAAAATATATGTGAGATCCCTGTATTTTCTATCCATCTTTCATCTTCTGTTATATAAACTCTGCAGCTATTAACCGATTCTTTAAACTACTCAGCGTTATAGAAATAATGTATTTTGGACTCTAATGATAATAGTAATGATAGGGTTCAGATTAGTCCAGTGCATTGAGCCACATGACACTCGACTGCTCTCTCATCTACTCATACTCATTCAGTCATTCAACAAACAATTATGAAGTGCCTATTCTAGATATGGCTACGGCTGTCTTCATCTCATGATTGTTTGGGGACCTAGTGTCCTCTCCCTGGGCCATTTCCGTTAGGGCTGAAGGTCCTATCCTTTCCTCCAGCGGCCTCTTAGGAAGTGCAGAGCACAGCTGGGATTTCCCACCTTGCACTTGCAGCTGCTCCACCACTCCAGCACCTCCCAGATGTTGACAGGCTCTCCATGATCGCTTCCACACGTGAGCCTCCAGGCTGTCTGCCGAGGCCTGGGCGTGGCCTGAGCAGTCGGATTTGGTTACACTTCAGGGATTTGTTCACATTCAGCACTAAATTTTGTGAAGAATTGAATGATAAAATTACATGATGTTGGGTTAGGAAAACAAACAGCCTGGGGTTTTACCTGGTTGGGAATTTGCTATGTGAGTCTACGGGAAAGAAAGACAATAGCCAAGACATGCTTTTGCATGCGAAAACTTCTAAGTAGACCTAAAAGGCAATTATGCTGTCATTTATATATATAGCATTAACTTAACTATGCCAATTTACAAAACCATTTGGCTAAATCAAATTCTCTTTGTTATACAATAGGCTGCATAGGTGTTTGCCTCTGCTTTCTGCCACTGTGACCTTTGGCTGTCCCTATACACCATCAAAGTAAAAAGGAAGAGGCCAAGAGAACCATGGGCTGCCAAGCCTGTCATAATTTTCCCTATTTAGAAGTATACATTTCTGTGTAATCATCAAATCCAGAGAAAGGAAAGAACCATGGCAAAATAGTAAATGGACTTTTCTTTCCCACCCACCAGTTCACAAGTAACCAACATAGATTCTTAATATTAATTGCAAAGGCGTGGCCAATAGCTCAGGCTTATTACTAGCTAACTCTCACATTTTCAGTCAACCCATATTTTTATCTACTTTGCCACGTGGCTTGGTACCTTTACTCAGTACGGCATATTCATCTTTCTTCTCTCTGCATCTGCTTTGCTACTCCTGACTCTGCCCTTCTTCTTTCCAGTGTCCTTAGTCTGATTCTCCCACCTAACCTTATCCTGTCCAGCTATTGGCCAGCCAGCTTCTTTATTAAACCAATCACAGTGATATATATTCACATAGTGTAAAGGAATATTCTTTGCAAAATGTCTTTGGAACATACAGAGAACTCTCAGTCCACTGGAGAGCCACCTAGGACCCAGGTATACAACACAAGAATTATTTGTTAAGAAGAACCTCTCCACCAGTGCAAAGAACTCCAATCAAACCAAATTAGACTGAATCAAAAATGCCCACATTTAATAAATGTCATAGTCCCAGGTGGACTGGAACAGCATGGAGGGGAAAGGAGCCCATGTAAACCCCAGAGACCACGTGTTCCTTTTTCCATCCTAAATAACCTGTGGGAGTGGTCCTGACCCTCCACGGGGAGGGGTCAATGCTTAGCAGACTGGGAGTTGGAGTCCAGAGGTGGATTCTGGCCCAAGGCAACTTTCAATCACAATTTATCCAAAGCATAGTAGTCCTCTCTTATCCATGAGAAATGCATTCCAAGACCCGCAGTGAATATCTCCAACACTTGGGGTACTACTAAACACTATGTGCACTATTTCTTCTCCTGTGCATGTGCACCTATGGTGAAGTTTAATAAAGAAAACACAGTAAGAGAACAACCAATAATAATAAAATAGGACAATTAAAGAATCAGACTGTAATAAAAATCGTTAAAAGCTTATGGGCTAGGTTATTTCTGGAGCTTTCTGTTTCTTGGCTTGGGATGGTAGTTAAGACTAAAGAAAGGAAACTTCCGAAGTGAGACAATAGGTAAGCAAAGGCCAGTGTACTGCGATGAAGGGAACTTACAGGCTCCTTAAGCTGGGCTTAAAGAAATTTCTCTCACACACAAAACTTGGTACTGTAGGTACTGACTACAGGAGAGATTGAAAGGGTAACTCCAGGGAGGACCCCCCAAGAGGAAACTCGAAATCATTCATGGTCTAGTGTGTTACACGCAATTGAAAGACAGTTCTCCCTTTTTTCGTGGTTGATGAGTGGACATGCAGAGGGCCCGCAGCTCTTGGATGTCAGCTGACTGCCCTGCCGCACTCAACTCCTGTCATCTCGTTGGGCTCTCACACATTCCCTCTTGGGAAGACCCGTTAAGTCTCAGTGGCTTTGATGGCGATCGCTATACTAGCATCAAATAGTTCCAACAAATATTTAGCTTTAGAAAGTTATCATTCCTAAGTCTATCATATTTACAATATGAATCCCCTATAGTTGCAATACTTAGAAGAACACGGCTGCTGGTTGTTTTAGACTTTTAGAGCTTAGACTTTTAGAGCAAAATGTCCCTAGCTGGTATTTTGTTATTCATGGTACCTGAAAAACCATGAAAGCGCCTTCCCTCAGAGCTGTGGAAGCTAACAGTCTTAAATGTCAAGCATAGCAGCAGCTCCAAGCCCCCTTGGAAAGTTGTGAGGAAGAGCTTTTTCTCTGATGGCTCCCAGGGTCTAGCCACAGTGACACTACAATCCCAGCTTCCACTTTCCTTCCTACGGGCACCTTTTTCCCCTTACCTCACAGAGAAGCTGAACTCTAGGCCCAAATCTTTCTCTCTTTTCTCTTATAAAAACCCTAGTCGTTGGATGGACATAGCCACACCAAGCCCAGCATGAATCACTTCAAGACGGTTAGCACTTCGCTTCTGTGAAGGTCCTAGTTCCAACTAAGGTCCCATTCTGATGGCCTAAGGCTGTGAGCACTGGAGGATGCTATTCAGCTCAATACAATCACCTCAGCAGGAGAGAAGACTCTCTAAAGACTGTCAGGTGAGCTTCTCCCTTCAGTTATCAGCCTGTTGAGACAATGGACCCCAAAGAACTGCAATTTCCCCAGGAGAAGGAAGGCAGGGCCCCTAATGCCAGGCACAAGGGGAGCTTATCTTCCCAGAAAAAAAAAATTCTTCATGTTGACAATTTTCTGGATAGCAGGAACCAGGTGCCACACTTACTATAGTCCCCTCCCTACTCTTGACTATTACGTCTATTGCATTGGCGTGTTGAGGGTGAGTGGAGATGCTTTTCTTATGAGAGCTGCAAGATCTCAGGCTTGTACCCTAAAAACTCTGGTCATATCAACAGTTTGTTTTGATTTGATGAATGAGATAATTGAGATTCAGAAGTCAGAAACCAAATGCTAGCTCTTAACTCTTCTCATTGGTCTGTCCCAGTTGTTAGGGTTCTGGCATCATGCTGGCCCCTGTTACCTGGCAGGGTACACTCAGGCAGTACCCTGGCCAGCCCAGGCTCCAGCTCCTAGGGCTGCTACCTACATAGTCTGTATGAACATGGGTGCAAAAGGTCCATTTAAGAGCAAACTCTGCCCATTCCGACACTCTTTTCCCCGCCGTTCTTAAGAAGCAAGCAGATCCCTGCCTCTCCCTTTCTTTCTCTTTCTGTTTCTCCCTTTATCTCTTTCTCTCTCCCCTATCCCATTTCCTTTATCTCTATAAAACTCCTCACTTACGCTCTGCCTGCATGGCGAATTCGTCTCTCATCTGCCAAGAGGCCTCTGGCTCTCACACGCCAAGGTCTGTCCCTCTCCCACAGAATCTTTACATCATTACACCAGTGACGATTCAGAGTCTGTGCCGTGTGCTCACCTTCCAATCCGCATTTTCTATTCTTTATCCCCATGATTTATTCACCACAGCACAGACAGACATCATTAGTCTGGTAGCAGAAAATCCCTCAGTAACACTCTGTAACACTGATGGATTTTTCTCAATGAAGAACTGGCCAAGACAAAATGGCATATAAAGATCTTTCCTGTACACCATGTGATTGTCTCACCAAATCCTGCTTCTGTCTCTTTCATGATGACTGTAAATCTAACCTTCCCTCTTTGTCTTCAAGGTCGCCACTCTAGACAATTTTCTTTCAAGTCTTTTAAGCCTCTATGTGATGGGCACTGCGTTAGAGAAAATGGTATCACTGGGGAGACACCCGCTTTTCTGAACTCAAGTTTGTTAAAGTGCAAGCCCAAAGAGAGTTAGGGCCAGTGATACAGCTCAGCAAGGCACACACTTGTGTGTGTCTATGTATAAGATCTCACCACCATCAAAGAGAAAAAGTAGGCCGAACGGACACCCGGGACAGTCTGGAAAGGGAAACACCAAGAACTGCTAAGGGTGGCTATGGTTTGATTGTGTCCCCTGGGAATTTGTGTGTGAGAAAATGAATGCCCAAATTCACATGTTAATAGTAGTCCCCTGGGAGGTAACTAGGCTGGATAAGGTTGTGAGGTAGAGGCCTTTATGGAACTTTCTAGAAGGATGGAAACTGAAGATTCCATGCCTGTGGACTCTCTAGTTGATGTATGCCACCATATTAAGATGTAGTACAGGGTCCTCCCCAGAGTCTGACCGGGTACCAATGCTGCTCTTCTAGAGTTGCCAGACTCAAGAACCTTGAGCCAAATAAGGTCTTCTCCTTTCTAACCGATCCAGTTTGTATTGTGTTACGACAGCTGTGTAGCACAGACTTCCACACAGCCTTCCTTCTATAGGAGCAGTCAATAAGGAGTTTACGAGAATATAAATCCCCAGATCCCACTGCAGAGATTCTGAATTTGTCTGCACTATGAATCCTGCACTGGGTGTTTTAAACCCCTTCTAGAACGTTCTAACACATAGTCAAAACTGGAATCCCCCTTGGTGTATGAGAATTCTGCTTTACCTTGTCCGTGGAAAGACAGCTAAGCCATCAAGCCACCGCCTGCTTTCCTAGCTGCCACAAGGGGCCAGTGCCAAACCAGATGAGCACCTGGTAGCATAACTGGCTACCTAGCCTCTTTGGGTACACAGCAGAGGTGAGTTTGAGGTACAGTGTGGAGACAAGCTCTGGCTGTGGTTTGGAAGCTTCTCTAGAGACCCCTGATCAAGGCATCTCACACCTCCCTATAGACATGAACCAATGTGTTTTCATAGCAATGAGTACCAGGCTGTGGGTGCCATGATTGTGGCACCTGTGGGAAGACTTCTGGTGTTCAACATCAGCGCTTCCTGGGCCTCCAGCCCGCACATCTGAGATTCGCCAGACTCCTCCATCACCGACCAGAGCCTGTTCCTTGAATGAAATCTGCTCAGCATGCACACGGATCTGATTGGTCCAGTTTCTCTGCAGAGCCCTGACTAACACACTCCTGGAGCTTTGCTCCTTCCTCTCGGTCTGCCTCAAGCCAGCTCTGTGCCCACACTCCCTCCCTCAACCCCCTCAGTATCATTCGCCCGCAGTCCCTATGACTCATAGGCCTATAATAAACCTTCGGCTTCTGTTTGCCACGCTCTCTGTCTCCTCTCTTCATTCAAGAGTCTCCCCAAATCCCACATCATCCAGTCAAGGGAACAACAGCCTGGCCTTCCTAGAATGAACCCAATCCGTGGAGCAGAGTTAACAAAGAACGTGAATAGATGACTGCTGGTTAGAAATTAATTTCTGAGACTGTTCCACATATGACCATAAGAGAGTTTGGTGTTCCCGGAAGCTACAAAGGGCTGCGTGCTTCACAAGACTCTCTGTCTCTGCCCACAGACTCATGTTAGTCTTATCTTTCCAAATGGCTAATGGCTCTCATAAGCCTATAGTGGTAGGCATGGCTTCCTAAATGAGTGCCAAAAGCCATGGCTTTGCATGATGATGAGCTGCAAGGACAAACTCCTGTCACCATCTTCATCATAGGACTGGGTGATTGTGGGTGAGGAGGCCTGGAAGAATCAGGGGAAATCCCCAAGAAAGGCACATCCTCTTGACGGTAGGTCATCATCATGGCGGCTCCGCCATAGGATCCGGGTCCTGTGGCAGGCTCACTGTGAGCACTATCAAGTCCACAGCAAGGAGCACAATCGTGACTGGGGTCCATGAACCTCACCTGTGTTTGTTGTCAGGCAGCTCAGTTCACAGGCCACTGGAGGGAGAGGAGTAGCTATGGGCAGAGCGCTGCAGTTACTGCAAGTGGTGGCCAAGCTTCGCATTGTCACCCGCACCCTGCAGATGACAAGGACCTCAGGCTCTTCCTCTTCCTCTCAAATGCCAGGAGGAGCCCTTACAGTGCAGCAGCCATCACAGAGGCAAACTCCCAGGAGTTAATGCCATGCTGTGATGTGCCCTGGGGCTCCTCCGAGGAGCTGCTGTCCCAAACGCCCTGAACGGCTTGCAGGAAGAGTGATGTTCAAAAGAGAATGAAAGCCAGAATTGTCAGTTTCACTTTGTGCAGACTCCCAAAATGTCAAAGTGAAAGAACGTAGACTCTACGCACTCTAAATCCAATTAGCCCCATCTCTACAGCACGAACAATCAGGGATGACTCAGCCCCGCAGAGTTGGGTTTCTTCTTTGCAAACTGGGAGCATGATGCCTGCTTTCTGTGAGGATAGATACCAGCAATAATGAACCCACTCAGCACTCACGCGATAACACTCATTTCCTCTCTGCTTCCCTAATCCAAGAGCTCCATCAACCCAATGAAGATTTTATATATATACATGCATACATATATGTGTATATGTATAATGGTAATTATATATTATATGTAATCATTATAATTTGCAAGCCTGGTAGATTTGGTGTTAAATCCTGGCATGCAATGGAGCCATGTTGACACCAGGAGTAAGATGTGGAGGGGAGGAAAACTCACTTAGTATCGGCACATGGACACTGAATCAGTAAGAGGGTCCCAAATCACAGCACAGTGTGCATCCAAACAGGGTAAGAAGAAGGAACGATGAAAACAACATACACTGACTGCGATGAGCTCCAGCGGTCTTAGATTTTAGTGGGTTTTCAGGGAGCACTACACTTCCAGTAACGAACACAGCTCCAATAGACTCACCTAAAGGGAGGAAGCTCGCTGCCACATCCCCCCTCTTCCCACCCAACATATGGGCCGAGTTTCCGGGCAGCTCCTGCTTCGCAGTGCACCAGAAATAAATTCCAACAGCAAGGAACAACAGACAAGGAAGAGCCCCTCCTCCCTGCCCCCAACATTGGGAGATGGAGTATTTAGAGCACATTTGTTCAGCTTCACTCTCTCCTCTTAGATTAAGATGGCTTGGCAGGATGTCTTAACAATGGTTGCCTACATTTAACGTTAAGGAGAGAAGTCACCCCCCCACCTTGTGTGAATGTGTGTGTTCCTGTGTGTCATGTTCCCTTCTGGGCTTCATTTGTGTTTGTCTCTTCTTTTGGGTCTAAATGAGAAACTGAGAGCCCTCTGGTGGCTGAATTAGCTCTTCATTTCCTAGAGACACTGAAGCACATTATCTTGAGATGTGAAATTCCTACATCTTGTTTTGATGGGCGAGTTTCCACTTTGTAAACAGGCAATGTGATGTCACACTTTCAATTTCTTTGATGCCCATCCTCTACGATGAGGCAAATAGTCAAGGCGCCTTCTAAAAACACCACGTTAGTAATTGAATTCCCAGATGTTTATCTAACAATATTGATTGGGTGTCTATAGAAAGTCTGATTCCATCCTAGGTATAAGAAACAATATGAGAAAATTTAAGTAAACTCTGGCCACAAGAAGTTTGTGTTATGGACAGAAAGAATGTCTTTTAATGATGTGCTTTCCCTATGAAATAGAGTATTTTATCATGAGTAATGTTCTTATCAGAGGTATGCCTCCAGGCTCCCGGCCATCCATCCTTCTCCTCCTCTCCAATCTAATTACACACAATTTACAACCAACTCTCCTTGCTTGAATTCCTGTTGACATACGCTTAATTAACTCAGGGCACCATCATTTCAGATCCTTCCAATATACTTTAAACTTTTGACATTAGTTTTGAGTATCTGCAACAGATTTTAGCAGAAGTTCACATGTTGAAAGTGTGGTCCTTTGTCTAATGAGACTGAAGACACAATGGGGCTGTGACACTGTGGGGCCTGATGGGAAGGAAGTGAAGCCATGGGGATAAGATGCTCAAAGATGGATTGGTGTCCTTCTGTGGAGACTGGGTTAGTTCTCACGTGAACGAGATGAGCTCTTGTATGAAGCGCTCAGCCTCCCTCTCTCTGGGCCTTCTTGCAGGCATGCCTTCTTTTGGCACAGGCTTGCTTGCCTGTCCACTCTTCTTCCACCTTGTGATCCAGCAAATAGTCTGGCCAGAAGCTGAGCAGACCCAGGCACCATGCTCCTGAACCCCAAAACCATGACCCCAAGTGAAATTCTTTTATTCATAAATCGCCCAGTTCATTTGCTATAATAACAAAACAGACTCAGTTGTGGTAATACTGTACCACTGTACACACAGCACATACTGTAGAAGTCAGGATGTATAACAGTGACTGCATTCAAAAGACTTTGTCCCCCTTTACCTCCCTAAACCCAAGTCCACCCAGTTCCCTTCTTCTGGGCAACTATAAGTCCAATTGCTTGACTGTACCTACGGAGATAGGAGTGGGCTCTTTAAAAAGTAATAGCATGCTGTCTGGTTATTCCCTTATCTTTCAGTGAACATTGCTGAAAATATTCTAACTCAGTGTAAAGCAGGCTACTTTGTCCTTCTTAAAGAAATACATAGAAGTCTATTATATACTATCATAATTTATTTAATCATTCCCTGTTGATGGAAATTCAGATCATCTTTAATGGTTTACTATTACAAGTCGTCGTTGTTGTGAAGACTTTCATACAGACATCATTTTGTAGACATGCCAGAATATACTTAGAATCATTCCTGGAAGTGGGATTACTGGATCAGAGGGATGTGTATATTTTTACTTTTGGCAGTCACTGCCAAATTACCCTTCTTAGAGGCTTTATCAATGTCTGTCCTCTCTGACAGAATGTGGGGTCTGTTTTCCAGAATCTTCAGCAGTACAGTGAGTTATAACTTTGTGTTTTATCTTTCCCTATCTTATGGGTGGAAGTGGAATCTCAATAGATTTTTGACTTACACTATTCTTATTTTGAGTGAAATTAAACATCACATAAGAACATTTTTAAAGTATTAAGCTATGTCTTCGTATTTATTAAAAATCATGCGTGGCACTGCTGGAAAAGTAACTGAAGGCTGCAAATATACAAGACAAATACTCTGCCACTGAGTTACAAACACCGCCAGACCTACATGAATTTTCTATAAATGAACTGTCTATATTCTCCCACTCTCTCCCACCCTACTGCCCTCCCCACTTCCCTAGCTCATTAGTTTTAACTGGCAACTCTTGTGGAATAGTCTTTCTGCATGCTGTGAAGATGTGTCATTCGGATTGGTTTAATAAAAAGTTGAACAGCCAATAGCAAGGCAGGATTTTTGAGGTAGAGAGGTCATATGGATGAAGACAAGGGAATCTCCAGCCAGACGCAGAGGAAGCAGAACATGCAGGAGGAGAGGTAACAGCCATGAGCCACGTGACAGGATGTAGGTTACTAGAAATGGGTTAATTTAAGTTATAAGAATTAGTTAGAAAGAAACCTAAGTTATAGACTGAGTTTTCATAATTGATAATAAGTCTCTGTGTTATGATTTGGTATCTGGCTGGCAAGACAGAGGTTGCTACAGTCAACTTGACACAACCAGAAACCACTGGGAACAGAGTCTTCATGGGAAAATATCTTGATCAGGTTGACCTGTGCACATGGGGGTTGTCTTACTGTTAATTGAGATGGGAAGATCCACTCTGAATGTGAGCTGCACCATTTCATAGGCTGAGCTCTAGATTGTTTAAGAATAGAAAGGACTAGCTGAGAACTACACAGGGAAGATAATACTCATGTATTTATTCTCTCTCTGCTCTTGGCTGTGAGCATGATACTTTAAATTCCAACCTGGACATCCACACAGTGCTGAATTAGGGTCTAGAACTGTAAGCAGAATCAATTCTTTTCTCACCTAAGTTACTTTTGATCAAAATGTTTAATTGCAACAACAGAAATGGTTCTATCTATCTATCTATCTATCTATCTATCTATCTATCTATCTATCATCTCTTGCTGTGTGTGTGTGTGTGTCCCAGAAGCTTCTAGCAAGCAGCCTCCAAGATGGACCCAGATGAGGGGTATGTGTGCTTAGAACCGTGTGTGTGTATAAACAACTAGAATTGATTGTGAATTTACCAGTGTTAGAAAATGCAGAGCCACTACTTAAAATCAAATGTATTGTTATATGTTAATATAAATATCTGGAAGATAAAATTATTAAAAACAATTTATAATAGTATAAAAACACAAAATCCTTAGCATTTGCTGTGGTAGAATTTATATGCAATAAACGCCTAGATCTTAAGCTCAGTTTGAGGATCCTTGGCAGCATATGCCCTGTGTTCTATCCGCATGCCCTTTTCCTAGTAAAGACAAAGCCTTCATCATCTGCGCTCTTCAGAAGGCCTCCTCCTGCTCCTCCTAAGGTTCACCGCTAGCCCCAGGCAGCCTGTGCTCTTATTTCCTTCCCTGCAGATAAGGACAAATACATGTTACATCACTTTGGTGCACATGGGCTATCTGGCTTCTTTGTCTTGGCACGGGCCTGATGTTCCTGGGGCTCACCCGTGCAATTTACATCATTTTTATTACTTTTCATATGTACGAGTACATCACAAACTCATTATGTTCTTGCTAGACCTGCGGGTCAATTTCAGTTCAAGCTGTTATAAATAATGTTGCTATAAACTTTTCTGTGCAAGCCCTTTGGGCAGAAGGATTTTTTTTTCTAGATGTGCCTGGAGGTGAAACGATGGGTCAAATTGCACTCACCGCACTACTGAATCATCCACGTAAGTGGTAACCCATTGGAATACCAGTATCTGAAAACAGGGACCAGGTGTGGGTCATCAGCCTATCTCTGATGTCTTGCACAGTAAAATGAACACAGAAAGTAATAGTATATGTGAGTTAGGTAGGTAGTATAGTTAGGATAAATATTTTTAAGGACAAAAGCAAATTACTTATTAAATTCAGTTTGTTCTTGGTTACATATGGTAACACTTCAAGAAAACATGCTAATTTTTAAAATTATATAAAATTAAGGCCAGGCATTTGTGGCACACACTATTATGAGTGTGAAGTCAGCCTGTAGCGCATACAAAGTTGTCTCATATAATACAGTATAATATAAAATAAAAGTAATGTAAAAACAGGGAAATGCTTAAGAAAATGTGAACTCTTACAATACTAAGATGGGCTAGTATTTATAGACTCCTAATAATACAGAACTATTTTAATTATCACTGCATCCATTCCTTGTATCCTAAGTTATCAATATACGACAATAAGTCTTATAGCAGATAAGTACAATGTAGCTTTTTAGAGTTTTGATTCACCCAGAAAGACAGCTCCATAACTAATAGTGCTTGCTACTCTTGAGGAGGCCCAGTGTTTGGTTTCTGTCACCCCACACAGCATCTCATAACTGCAACTCCAGGTCCAGAAAATCCAGTGCCCTCCAACGGCCTCCATGGGATCCTGAACACGTGGTGCACACAAACTCATACATACAAATAAAAATAACAAATAAGTAAAAGTCATTGTGCCTATAGTGGATATGGGGAAGGAACTTTGAGTTTTTATTTTAAAAAGTATTACTTTTGAATACAATTTTCGATCCAAGTTTCCCCATGCCAAGGATAAAAAGCAGTAATAGAGGTGCTCACATCTTTTATGTATGGCGTTTTTGGTTTTAATTCATTCTGCTAACAGAAAAGCCTGTTTCAAGGTGAGTTCTCGAGAGTGTCATCACCATCAACACCACCAGTTAGTATCACCTTTCGGCCACTTACTGTGTGGCCTGGAGCAGGTTGCTATGAACTTGGGAAATGAGGGTGCTATTCTACCTCATTCTGAAGATCAAAAGCTACTGCATATAAAGTTCCCTCAGGGACTGGAGAGATGGCTCAGTGGTTAAGAGCATTGCCTGCTCTTCCAGAGGTCCTGAGCCACCACATGGTGGCTCACAACTATCTGTAATGAGGTCTGGTGTCCTCTTCTGGCCTGCAGACATACACACAGACAGAATATTGAATACAGAATAAGTAAATAAATAAAGTTCCCTCACCGGAGTGAGCAGTAAACCAAAGCTCAATAGAGTCACTGCTCTCGCTCCTGGCTGTTGGAATCATGGTTCTTGCTTGTATTTTCATCCCTGCCTGTCTAAACTCCTTTTCCTGTTGCTATGATAAAGTGCTCTGGCAGAAGCAACTTATGGGGGAAAAAAAAAAGAGTTTGTTCCGGCTCACAGTTAAAGAGTACAGTCTCCCAAGGCAGGGAAGCCAAAGAAGCAGGAGCCTGAGACAGTCGGCAGCACTGCACTCACAATCAGGGAGCCAAGGTGATGCACTCCTGCTGTTCCTCAGCCCTCTGCTTCCACCTATGTGGTCCAGGCTCCCAGAGAGGATGGGATGGGTGGGTCTTCACACCTCACTTCCTAAATCTTCACACCTCACTTCCTAAATCAAGATAATTCCCCACTGTATGCCAGAGGCCCATCTCCTTGGTGTTTCAAGATGCTGTCAGGTTGACAATTATCAGTACCCATCACTCTGGTTGACTGGTGGTAACTCCTGGGTAGATGAATGAATCTTCTTTCTCAGACTTCAGGGTTTTTCTCTCAATCATATTTGAGTAAAGCCACTGGAGTGTCCATCAGAGAAATCCCTGACAGCAATCATTTTAGGTTCTAGCAATAAGTCAAACGCCGGCTAGTATGCTTTCCCCACTTTGAACCTTAAAACTCCAATTTAGAAATGATAACCTCAACTTTCCAGTACCATGAGTTAATAAACCACTTTTATAAATTGATCAATTTTTCTAAACATAAACCTTACATATAGTCATATCATTTCTACATTAACCAGAGAGTTATTAGCTAATTTTCATTATCATTTATGCCCCTAAATTCTGGAATTATATAATCCTTCACTGGAAGTGTAATTCTCATGAGAAATTACAAAAGTTACAAGGTTTCATTAATTCAAATCAAAGCTAATAGATCTGCTGTCAAACTTTTATGTCAACATAAAAATCTAGGAGCCTAACAGTGAGGACTGGGCAGGGTCACTTGCCTATGGCTCTGCACCCCTTTCCCCATTTTCCCCTGATGCCCCTGAGATGGCTCTGGTAACACAATGGGTTCTTTTATTCTTGTTTGTTTGTTTTTTTTTTTTTTTTTGACAGAATTTCTCTGTAGCTTCAGAAAATATCCTGGAACTCGCTCTCTAGACCAGGCTGGCCTCGAACTCAGATCTGCTAGACTCTGCCTCCTGAGTGCTGAAATTAAAGGCTTGCGCCACCACCGTCTGACTCACAAGGGAATTCATAAAAAGTAGTGCTCAACAATCTATTTTCCCAAGACTCTGCCTCCTGTGCTGTTCATTCCCAGCTTGCCACCTCTTCATCTGTCAGAATGTTCATCCCTGAGACTCCAATTCATCACAAAGAATGGTCAGAAAGCCATCTTCGCTGGAGAGAGACATCGTGGTAGCAGATGTCAGAATTGGAAGTGTCACAAGGGTTTCTCCGCTTGACCTACGAGTTCAACTGAATCTAAGCAAGCCCTTTAAAGTTCCAGGAAGTGGTCCTCCACTGAGTTCTAACTGTTCTGACTCATCTGGTCCCTAGGGATTTCACTTTCACCAGATCTGCACGCTGTTTCTATTTGTTTACCTACCCGTGTTTATCTAGAAGCGCCAGTACCAAGAGTGACACAGAGGAGCTCCGGAAAGAACAGCGAGGAAAGGGTCTACGCAAGGCTCTGAAGCAGTGAACGCAAAGAGCCTGTCGGATGATCGGATGATGCTCCGCATTTCTGCTACCTGTCCCAACTGACAAACACGCTAATGGGTCTGATCTTTTTTTTCTTTTTTTGGTTTTTCGAGACAGGGTTTCTCTGTGGTTTTGGAGCCTGTCCTGGAACTAGCTCTTGTAGACCAGGCTGGTCTCGAACTCACAGAGATCCGCCTGCCTCTGCCTCCCGAGTGCTGGGATTAAAGGCGTGCGCCACCACCGCCAGGCTACGGGTCTGATCTTTAGTAATCCAAGTTCTTAATGACAAACAATAGAAGCTGTCCAGGCTACTTGGATTAGGAATATTTGCGCAGCAAGGATAGAAATAGTTCCCAGCATTCCCATGGCTGTCAGAACATGCGCAGTCAGGAGTCACGGGAGGCTGTTTCATGTGACATGAAAACGCCATGCCATGGTCACGTAATATCTAAAAGCGTGCTCAGTAGCTATCTTCCACTAAGCATTGACTCCTCCTGTCACTGTACCCTGAACTTAACCTCTACGTTTCTGAAATTGGGCGCCCATCCTTTCAGAGAGCTGAATCAGCAAAATGTTTGCTGAACAAGCAAGAGGAGCTGAATTCAATTCCCAGAACAAGGAAAACGGGTGGTACATGCTTACAATTCCAGCACCAGGGAGGCAGAGACATGTGGATCTCTGGGGGTTGCTGGCCAGTCAGACTAACCTAATCAGCAATCTTCAGACCAATTAAAGCCCCTATGTCAAGAAATAAGACATAGGGTCTTATGTAATGTTAGCATACTGTACATCTGCTTCTCATATTCATAGAAATAGCTGCCTAGACATGAGCGTGAGTGTGTGTGTGTCTCTTTCTCTCTCACACACACACACACACAGAGAGAGAGAGAGAGAGAGAGAGAGAGAGAGAGAGAGAGAGAGAGAGCGCATAATAACCAAACTGACAAAGGGGAGCTGCTACAGAGGATAGGGGAGTGGGAAAAACCCCTTTCCTGCCCAGCACACACAGTTGGCCTCAGCCACGGCCAACAACACTAGATCCAAAGCCGTCTCCTCCTGACCAGACTGAAATCTGACATTCCCTTTCTTATTTTTAAGCTCCTCTTTTCTGCTATATTTTCTCCCCTGGGGCATTAGTTAACTATACTTAAGGCTAGGCGAGACCCCAGTCATAGACTCTATTGCTCCGTTCCTGCTCCCTGCTATCTTAGAACAGTTTGAGAACAACAGTTCATCTCCATATGACCAATGCAGCCAGCTCCCTTCTCCCTCTCAACCCCTCACTTTCTCTTTCTGTTACAGAAGAATCAGGAGCACGTCTCCTGAAGTTCCCAAGAAGTTTTGAATGGTAAAATTCTCTGCTACCGCTCCCCCCCACCCCAGCCCAGTTCCTTCCTCTGTGAATTCAGCAAGGTTCAAATATGCTAAGTGTGGCAGAAGAAGGTGGCAAAGCAAGGAGAGAGATTCCACTCACCAAGCAACAAAATTAATCTCCCTGTATATAACCAATGCCTGAGGAGGGGGACTCTGAGTCCTCCTTGTCCCCCAAATCCCTGGAAGATTGTGAAGATGGATTAAATGCCAGGAAGATGTTTTTCATACTTTTAACTTATGTCTGCCTCTGTTGCCCCTCCCAGTCTCTGTAACATAGTTTTCTGATAATAAGTACAGGCTGTGGTAACATAAAATTGCCTAGGACCGTGGCTGGCTTCAGACAAATTTGCTCCTGGTACAGTAGAAAAACTCAGCTTCTCTTTAAATGAGCTTGCTCTTCCATCTAGAGAATCCCCAGGCAGCAATGCCATGAGCCTCGAAGGTACATCCTGACATATGTTAAATAAATGAAGTTCATGGCATAAACGACTGGCCTCATGGGGGCTGCTTTAAAATGAAAGCAATAATGTTTCCTTCGCTGGGGAAAAAGACATGCTCTTCCCTCCTTTTCCTAATGACTGTCTTGACTCTGATCGTAGCTTAGAAATTTACTAAGTGAAAATGTGGCAAACACGAAACTCCTGTGGGCTTTCTTAGCGGGCCTGAACTTAAGCTGTGTTCTCAGCTTCGGACTCCTGCTTCTAAATTGCCTTCGTGAGGAGCTATGGGGTGGGTGGGATGACCGTGTAAGGCCCAGCACAGCTCAGCTCCTTCCAAGTCTGCCTTTTCTAACAGACAGAGACAAGGAAGAGGGAAGGGTAAATGAAGACTGCTTTTTCGTTTCCCGGCCACCCAGACCCGAATAACCACACAAAAACTGTATTAATCACAACACCGTTCTGCTAATGGCTCAGGAACATTCCTAGCTAGCTCTTATATCTTAAATTAGCCAATTTCTATTAATCTATGTATCACCCTGAGGCTGTGGCTTACTGGTAAGGTTCTAGCATCTTTCTCTTTTGGCAGCTACATAGCGTCTGCCTGACTCCACCTTCTATCTCCCTGTTCAGTTTAGTTTTCCCTCCTTCCTATATTCTGCCCTGCCATTGGCCAAAGTGTCTTCTTTATTAACCAATAGGGATAAAACATGTTCATAGCATACAGAGGGGAATCCCACATCCAGAGAAGACACAGCCTCTAAAGAGAGAGCCATGTCTTCTGCTTTGCTTGTCATTGTCTGTGCTGTGATACACTTCTCCACCTTGGCAGCGCCAGTGGGTAAAGTCATAGAAGTGGACTCCAGTTTGTAAATTTACAACAGGAACGCCTCTCAGAACTATCAGCTGTCTGATGTTCTTCTCTTGGGGGTGCAGAATCCAGATCAGTGGGGCCCTTCCTACAAGTTCAAAGGCAACAGTGCTAGATTGAGGAAGCTCCATCTCAGAGGTCTGTAGTTTGGATAGCCAGGGAACGTTCCTCAAACCTAAAAGCTTTAAAAACATTTCAAAAAAAAAATTAAAAAAAATTTCCTATGTTATTCCTTGTTTTCAAAATATTTGGTGATGTAGCCACTGCCTGCAGTTGCTACTTCTGGGGTTCCATATTCTTAAGCTAATAATTGTTTACCCTGATGACCTATATTAAAAGAATCTCATCCTCCTGTGTATGTATGTGTGTACATGTATGTACATGTAAGCGGAAGCATGCGGAAGCCAGAGGTTAACCCAGGGTGTCTTTCCTCAGGAGGCATCTACTTCGCCTATTCCTGCAGGACCTCTCTCACTGGCCCCTGGGTCTCACTGATTCGGCTAGGCTCGCTGGCCACCAATCCCCAGGGATCTGCCTTTCTCAGCCTTCCTAGGGCTATAGCTACAACTGTGGACGACATGTCTTGGCCTTTCACATACATTCTTGGGCTCACAGCAGATCCTCATGCTTGCCTCGAAGTCATTTTACTAATTGAGGCCAGACCCCGTTTTCAGTCTTAATTAGGCCCCCATCTACATAGATACTTATACCAGAATGCATCCAAGGAAGCACGTTACTCAATTCCCTTAGCAGGGGAATCTGGGAAATTGTTTTGGTTGCTTTGCCAAAGTAGAGCAGAGCACCTGTCACTGATCACCAGGGTTCTAATGACCCATGGCATAGAGCAGCACATAGTTAATGACATTAGCACCTTCAGCTGGGTATAATTCTTACTAAAACGAGGGCTTTGGGAGGACCACGGGTCTACTGCCCTTGCCAGTAGCATCATAATGGATGACAACAACAAGGACTGGCTTCTCTTGAGTGCAGGGAACAATTACTGGAGACAAGTTCATGTCTGTAGATTCTCAGTTCAAACCATTGAAAGTGAGAAAGCTTCCAAGTTTGTCCTAAGAGATTTTTTTTATTATTATTATTTTCTTCCTGAAAAGAAGTCACCAAAGTTAAAGGTGCCAATTGCAGAATTAGAATTGAGGTCAAATCCACAAGTTCTCAGCTTTCACAAGTGATGGCTTCCAGCATCAGATGGAAAATATAAAGTACCTTAGGATTAGGATGAAGATATCTAGATAGGTTCAGAGTGGGGCCAGGATCCTCCCTTGCCAGCCAAAGTTTCTTGTATTTCTAAAGATCCTGGCCTCCCTTAAATAAACTTTAGCAATGAGGCAGAGCCTTTGCTATGAAATATCTCATCTCCTCAAGACCTTTCTCGTTGGTTCCTTTTGCTGCAACACCCATACTTTGTACCTGATCTGTATTAGTTTCTTTTCTATTGCTGTGATAAAACATTGCAACCACGGTGAGTTATAGAAGAAAGAGTTTATTTGGGCTTACAGTTCAAGAGGATTAACGTCCATGAAGGGCCGAGCAGAGGCAGCAGGCAGCAAGCATGGTGGCAGGAGCAGGAAGCATAAGGATGACAAGCTCTTGAACCACGAGCACAGAACAGAGAGAACAAGCTTGAGAGACACAGGTCTTTAAACTCTCTGGTCTACCTCCAGCGACATACTTCCTCTAACAGGCTACATCTCCCAAACCTCCCAAACAGCTTCAATTGGGGACCAAATGTTCAAATTTCTGAAATTTTGCAGGACATCGCTTTCAAACCAAACTACCCCAAGATCTGAGCACATCCTATTGTAGGCAAGTACGAAGTGACCGAGAAACTAAGATAATTGTAATATAGTATAAATTAAATGTACAAAGGCAGAATCTGAAAAATAAATGTGAGGATTTCTCCTTGAGATATCAGATCAACAAAAAATGAATAGAATATAGAACAGACTGGATTTTATTGAATGTAACAAAATGCATGAAGTTAATACAGTCTGGATTTGAAGCTATATCTCCTGCAAGTAGGTTTGGTTTTAATAGTTTTCTGGCAGCTCATAGCCATGGCTCGTGTTTACTGAAACAGAGATACCTCTGACCATGGTAAAGCATGAGGAATCTGTCTAATTCTTCCTAGGTACACAAGGTTGTTGAAGCCTATCAAAATGCGCTACCTAAACTTATTGTCCTATAATCCGCACCCACCCAGTGTAGCTGGCAGACACTTGTCTTATGAAAGCATCAAGATGTTCATTGGTGATGACGATATCAGCATTGCTGAGCAGTTCAATGTCCTGTGGACTAGTGTGCCACTGAGGACTTAGTGAGCTATGTGTGCCTAGCATAGCACAGGCAATTTGGGGTGCTGATTACTAACGAAACGAAATACATTAATAGAAGAGCACACCGGAGGGGAGGCAGTCATTAGAACATTTAAATTTACAGTCCAAGTATCCCTATCATGGGCTACCCACGGACATGCTGCTAGGCCTCTGCTGGGGTTTGCCAAACTTTCCCTATAAAGATAGATATAGGAATATCTTGCCCTTTGTACACCAAGAGGCCAAAAGGAGATTTTCCAGAGGTAATTACTAAGAGAGATAACAAAACTTCAATAAGCGTTCACAGATGAAATGAAAAAGTATAGCGCTATGAACTGAGTATAATTTCCTTGTAATAAATATAGTCTGGTGAGTGCTGTGGATAATCCTTCTGCACACCGTGAAGATGTATTACCCTCACTGTTAATAAAAAGCTTATTAGTCAATGGCTATGCAGTTTGGGGGGCCGAGAGAATGCTGGAGAGAAGAAGGGTGGAGCTAAGGGAGACTTGAGATGCAGAGCAAGCAGGATGGGAAGTACATACATGAGGTAAGCAAGCCTTGGGCAGCACACAGCTTAATAAACATGGGTTAATTCAAATTAAAAGAGCTTGCTATAAGCAAGTCTAAGCTGTCAGACAAATACGTATAACTAATATTAAGTTTCTGTATGGTTATTTGGGAGCAGTTACTGGGAAAGAACTGACTGCCAGGACACAGAAAAAGTTCACCAACAGATGGCATTCCAATGTGAGACACCTACATCCACATAACTCCTGAGAAAGCTTTACAAATGTTCTAAACACATACAAGCAGAGATAAAGGCAGCCTTCCAGTCTTGTGTTTCTCGTGCTGGTGAAGTACAGAATGTGTCTCCCAGCAGCTGCCTGTGGGATGGAGTTAGCGGCCAACCACCATGTCCTAGTGGCGTTCACTAAGTTGAGCAGTGCCGACGGCTAACATAACAATTTAAGATTCATGTGATCAAAATACAATACAAATGTTCAGTAAAGACAGATCCAGATGGAAGAAAAACCTATAAACAGGTTAGAGCATGTTTAAAAATATACATCAGCAGCACAGACATTAAAGGCAGCATTGAATAAATGGGACCTACTAAAACTGAGAAGCTTCTGTAAAGCAAAAGACACTGTCACTAAGACAGAAAGACAACCTACTGACTGGGAGAAGATCTTCACCAACCCTGCAACAGACAAAGGCCTGATCTCCAAAATTTATAGAGAACTCAAGAAACTAGACTTCAAAATGCTAATTAACCCAATTAAAAAATGGGGCACTGAACTGAACAGAGAATTCTCAACAGAAGAAGTTCAAATGGCCAAAAGACACTTAAGGTCATGCTCAACCTCCTTAGTGATTAGGGAGATGCAAATCAAAACAACTTTGAGATATCATCTTACACCTGTAAGAATGGCTAAAATCAAAAACACCAATGATATCCTTTGCTGGAGAGGCTGTGGAGGAAGGGGTACCCTCATACATTGCTGGTGGGAATGCAATCTTTTGCAACCACTTTGGAAATCAGTGTTTCGGTTTCTCAGGAAATTCGGGATCAACCTACCCCTGGACCCAGCAATACCACTCTTGGGAATATACCCAAGAGAAGCCCTATCACATGACAAAAGCATCTGTTCAACTATGTTCATAGCAGCATTATTTGTAATAGCCAGAACCTGGAAACAACCTAGATGCCCTTCAATGGAAGAATGGATGAAGAAAGTGTGGAATATATACACATTAGAGTACTATGCTGCGGTAAAAAACAATGACTTCTCGAAATTTGCATGCAAATGGATGGAAATAGAAAACACTATCCTGAGTGAGGTATCCCAGACCCAAAAAGATGAACATGGGATGTACTCACTCATAATTGGTTTCTAGCCATAAATAATGGTCACGGAGTATATAATTGGTGAACCTAAAGAAGCTAAATTAGAAGGTGAACCCAAGGAAAAACATATAATTATTCTCTTGACTAAGGGAAGTAGACAAAATTGCCGGGGAGAAATTTTGGGATCTTGGGGGGGGGGGGGATGGGAGTATCGGGGGAAGGGGAGAGAAAAGTGAGAAGGGGAGGATGAGGGAAACTTGGGGAAACAGGAGGATTGGGATAAAGGAAGGTTGGATAGGGGAGCACGGAAGCACAATTTTTAGTTAAGGGAGTCACCTTAGGGTTGGCAAGAGACTTGAACCTAGAGTGGCTCCCAGGAGCCCAAGGCGAGGTCCCCAGTTAGTTCCTTGGGCAGCTGAGGATAGGGAACCTGAAATGACTCTATCCTATAGCCATACTGATGATTATCTTGCATATCACCATAGAACCTTCATCAGGTGATGGATGGAGATAGTCACAGAGACCCACACAGGAGCACCGGACTGAGCTCCCAAGTTCCCAATGAGGAGCGGAAGGAGGGAGAACATGAGCAAGGAAGTCAGGACCACGAGGGGTGCACCCAACCACTGAGACTGTGTGGCTGATCTATTGGGAGCTCACCAAGGCCAGCTGGACTGTGACGGAAGAAGCATGGGATAAAACAGGACTCTCTGAACATGGCCAACAATGGGGGCTGATGAGAAGCCAAGGACAATGGCCCTGGGTTTTGATCCTACTTCAAGTTCTGGCTTTGTGGGAGCCTAGCCAGTTTGGATGTTCACCTTCCTAGACATGGACGGAGGGGGGAGGACCTTGGACTTTCCACAGGGAAGGGAACCCTGACTACTCTTTGGACTGGAGAGGGAGGGTGAGAGGAGTGGGGGGAGGGGGAGAAGGGTGGGAGGAGGGGGAGGGAAATGGGAGGCTGGGGGGAGGCGGAAACTTTTTTCTTTTTCTCAATAAAAAAAAAAAAGGAAAAAAAAATAATAAAAAAAAAATATACATATGCAGGGTAGAGAAAGGAGAGTTTATAGGATCACAGAATAAAAAAAGTTTAAAAATAATAAAGTCTGTAAAAATGAATAAGATAATAAAAAATAAATCATGTAAAGATGGAAAATACACAGAGAGTCTGGATTCTGTATGTTATTATGCTTTTTAAATATTTTTTTCTGACTGCTTGATACCATGTGTTGGCACAAACACATGTTATGTATGCACTGTTCATAACTGTGTGTAATCTGCTTTAATACAGCAGGTTTGTCCACACCAGCATCACCACAGATAAATCAGGAATGTACTGTGCTGTGATGTCACCATGGCTACAGCATCACTAGCTTCCACAGCTTCAGTATAATCCTATGAGACGCTATAGCCATCTTCAGACTTTGACTATGCTAGCTGATGATCATCACAGCTGGCTTTACTGGCTTTTGACCTGGAAGGAGAAAGCAGGGAGGGACCCTCATCTGGGTATCCAGCCACTCCTCCCAACCAATTACATATAATTCTGCTCTAATTGTGCATGACTTCATGGTCTCTGGGATGAGCTAGTAAGAAGATTTACATGGAGAAGGATTGGGGGAAGTGAGAGTCATCTGCACAGCCATTGGGGAGCCATCATCCATACTGGCTGTAGACCTTCCACTATGGCTGCTCTACAGTCACCTAAGCTTCTGACCTTAATCACTCACCCATGCCTAATGGAACTACAGGTTTCCCAAGATGAACTTTGGTGGAATTGCACCTTGCTTTATTGTAGGGATTGAAAGAGGAGAAGTAGACATTGTTTACATCTCCCAAGGGAGAGATTCTCAGCAACAAAAATATTTACAGATGTCTGTATTTTTGATGGAAAAATTCATTAAATTGCCAGTAGGGGAGCCTACAATATGGAGTTTGCTGCCTTTCCTGGTTTGATAGCAAATGGCAAACTAATATTTTCTGCAGAGTATCTATTGAAGGATAATTCACCAAAGAAACTTTAAATGTTTTGGGCTTTCGTATGCATTATAAACTTGCCTAAGACTTTTGTCTCCGTGCGTATTTTAACTAGTCTCTGCTGCAGCACACCACAGCGGATTCTATTTGGTAGGATTGAATTAGTGGTTTCTCACCTTCTCTGAGCATAGGCTGACCTGCAATTCTTCCATACTGAACTACAGATGGTCCAGAGACTGTTATCTTTAGTCATTTCAAACCAGTCAGGAATTGGCTCACTGAGGAAACAATTGAACGGTATCATAAACATTTGTTAACTCGTCCAGAGCCAAAGAAAACCACTCAAAATCACTTGCCTTGTTTTTAAATTGACTTTTTTAAATTATTATTTTTATTGATTTTTATTGAGCTCTACATTTTTCTCTGCTCTCCTTCCTGCCTCTCCCCTCATCCCTTCAACCCTCCCCCAAGGTCCCAGTGCTCCCAATTTACTCAGGAGATCTGTCTTTTTCTACTTCCCATGTAGATTAGTTCTATGTAAGTCTCTCTTAGTGTCCTCATTGTTGTCTAAATTCTCTGGGATTGTGGTTTAAGTACATGTGATAATTGTCTTTCTGTGTCTGGGTTACCTCACTCAAAATAATGTTTCCTAGCTCCATCCATTTGCCTGCAAAATTCAAGATGTCGTTATTTTTTTCTGCTGTATAGATTGACTATTGATGTTCTCAGTGTTCTGAACTCTTAAACAAACAAAAAAAAACCCAACTCTTCCTGGTAAACTGCTAATAATCTTAAGTTTATTTCTCAAGAAACCTTCCTTTAACTGCTAAGATCAAGCATGATTTAATTAATTCATCATCAGTATATGAATTTTCTTGCTTACTTGACTGGCAAATGAGCCACTTGGAAGCTACAGTGTCCTTACATAATTAATGGAGTCTTGCATTATTTCATTTGCTAAAAAAAAGTACAATAAATCCTGTAATAAATAAAACTGGTGGTTAATTTTCAGAATTAATGTCCCTGGAGTCATCTTATATCCAGCTACAGAGGAGTAGAAGACACTGAAACCTCCATCCAACCCAAACTAGAAGGATAGAGCAGAAAATGGCTAATGGCCAAGTTGGCCTAATAACCTGAAGACATGACAGGGTCATACCTGAAGATTTGAGTTTCTCATACATACTTTGTCATGCCTTAAAGATACTTTTACACACAGATTCCATTTTTATCATGTTTTCTGCTCGTGAGATAAGAGCAGTAAGTTCAATAAAATATCTTATAGCATAGTAATATGCATGATATTCAATCCCTGTTGCATTATAGATATATCATGGATGTAGCCCCAAAATTTGTAGCATGTTTGGCATTTACACTTACCTTCTAAGTATAAAGCACGGTGCTGGTTCATCCACTCAATCTGCTCTGCTATGGATTCATGAAATCACATAGGCCAAACATACCAAGTTCTCCAATAAAACTTTATGAATATTGTTCATAAAAATTTCATTTGCCACCCAATTTTCCTTCTGGTTTTCCCCAACCACTTAACAGATACAAGCTAGAGTTAGTTCACAGTCCTACAAAGACAGGTGGTAGATCAGAAATGGCTGTGGACCCTGAGTGCCCAATTTCTAATCAATGTAACAAATTCCAGATCTGAGAGCTAGACCCAAATCCTTATCTAATGAGTGATTCAGCTAATTCATAGACCCAAGCCTTTTGGTTAAAGGGAAGATTAGAACCCTTGAGGAAGGGACTCCAGAGAACACACGATAAGCCTAAACAGTGGGATCCTCGGCTGTTCATCACAGTGACTTCTCCTTGGAACTGATAATATTGGATCTTTCAGGAATTAGCTGAAAGCAACATGCAGAAAAACAAGCTAGTTGGTGAGAATGGTATGGAGTTCTGTGTTTTTATAACCAGCCATTTAAAAACCCAGTGCAGGCCAATGTTTTCACTAGTTTGCCTCTGTCTGCAAACAGCCTGCTGGTAGGCTCCGCCGCCTTCCCATGTCATCAGTCCCATGCCTCTGTTCTCTCTTCTCTGTCCTTCCGGCACCCATGAGATCACAGCACTGGCCATTTCTAGGACAATTGCTAAAATAGCAACTGAGGTGAGCGAGAACACTAGCAGCCAAGAAAGAGATGTTTTCATTCCATGTGCTTAAAAATAACTAGTATGGAATGACATCATGGGAAAAATCCAGATAAGACTGCGCTTGCCCAGTGTGAGGCCATCGAGGCTTTTCTCCTGGATGTGCCTCTCCGTTCTGGGCTACAACCTTAGAAAGCAAGACAATCACCTGCATTTCCTAGACTTACTTCCCTCCATAGTATAGCGAGGTATGAGGAGTTTTCATTTAGTGGCCAGCATTACCTACTCTTGACCCATGGCATTATTTTTTTAATTGTCAAGAGAAAAACAGTAAGGTGACAGCAGCTTAAGCGACATCTTGACATTTTCAACCCAACCAAAACCTTAAAGCCTCATTTATTTCTTGAAGAACATTATGCAACTTTTACTGGAGAGAGAAATAACAAGGAGAAAAAGAATTACCGTTATAGAACCCACCCCATACCAAGTCTACCCCACCACCCTCCCTACCCCATCTAATAATGAACACCTATAACTCTTGTCAGAATGGAAGCTCAAAGCATCTGAGGAGTAAACTAGGGACCCACATTCTAAGCAGCAAGAGACTAGTTAGAACCCCTGGATCTAAACTAACTGATGTTGGAATTAGTTTGAGTGTAGTGTTTGTAGCAAGTCTTTCTCTGTCTCACCAGTCAGTTCCTAAATAACCACATGGAGACTTATTATTAATTATGAAAGCTTGACCAATAGCTTAGGATTGTTTTTAACTAGCTCTAATAACTTAAATTAACCTATTTCTGCTCATTTATGTGCTGGCAAGTGGCTCATGGCTTGTTACCTCACCTCCTCCATGTCACCTCATGACTCTGCCCTTCTTCCCAGAATTCCCTCTGCCCTGAAAATCCTCCCTAGCAATTGGCCATTTAACATTTTATTAAACCAATCACAGTGCCACATCACACAGTGTAAAGGAATATTCCACAACAGTTGAGACCTTGCCCTTGCTACCTACTGCCTTAAGAGTCTTGACAAATTTCTTTAAGCCTCTGAATACCTCAGTTTTCTCATCTGCAAAGTGGGAATGTACTGAACACTGGCTTAATGGAGCTACTGTGGGAATTAAGGGAGGGAGAATGTGTGAGATACCTAAAGGGAGTCTGTACGGCGCAACTATCTTAACTCCACCGTTGTCAATAGTAGAAAATAATGTAGTATTCGGTGACGACGATAGGTCTGCTCCTGCAGTCATAAAGCAGGGGTATTCTAGTAGACAAGCTTCACAACATTTAAAAGAGTAACACTGAATATATAAATGACCTCAAATTTTACTTTTAAAAACATCAGAAATGGAAGCAAGTTACAAAGGGCAATTCACAGCACAGAAACTCAATCTACCGTACGTAAGCACACATTTACAGGACAAACATACACTACATCCCAGCCTTGCAAAAAGAAACAGAAAACATAAAGTAACGTTTAGGGAGCAATGTTTTCAGTGGCAAATTAGGAACATTTCAGGATGTGACGCTGTCAAGTATCCTCGCGGATCAGGCGATGGAAACGTTCTACAGACGGTGGGGATGTCATTGGTATTGTGGACTGAGATCAGTACTCTCTGGTGAGACTGCGCATGGGCACATCCAAGCATCACGAGGTCTCCACATCAGGGTCACACAATGGGCTCAGAAGCCAAGCACATTTTACCAGACTGGCCTAACAGTCTTCCTATTTCATAGAAGTCCTTTCCATACCCATCAAATCTTTCTAGGCAGACTATTTCTGAGTTTGAATCAGCTAATGAAAAGCATTTGGCTAATGGAAAAAGAAGCACCTCCCTCAATGATTATTTAGGATGCAGGAAACCTCTGTGCCTCTAGTTCTTCTGAAGCTGCACAGTGGGATATTGAGCTGCACTGCAAAGCGGGACAGAACAAACAACACTCTAATAGTCAGGTGACGGGCGGTGGAGTTCCTAGGAGCGAATAACGGGTGCTGCATTTGGAATATGCTATGGGTTTTGAAGATGCCTCTGGGTCACCTTCTGTGGGTCTCCTCTGGGGTCCCCTCAGTGTTGCACTAGTGACTTGAAACAGCAACCCTGACATTTTTTTCTGCACCTCATTAAAATGGTGTCCAGAATTATCCAGTTTCCTAAAGTTTGACAAAAATCCACAGAAGAGATTCTTTCACCGTTTCTCTCTAACTTGTTTTGTGACCTTAAGTCAAGCACTGAAAATGTTCATTATAAAAGTACATCATGAATAATCTAATAGAAATTAGTTTTCATCTAATTTTATTTGTAACATGCTCAATGCTTTCTATTCCTAGGAACAACAACAACAAAAAAGTACAAATGCAGGCAGGCATCATAGTGATCCATTTTAGCATCCCACGGCCTTCTCTTGAACACCAGAGGACAGTTTTATGCTCAGCGTGAGAAATTAGTACGTTATTGATGATGCTTACTCTTGTTTCTAATTCATTGTTCCCCCAAGGCAGAACATAATCAATACACACACACATTCACCAAAGAAATACATGGTTTTCATCATAGACCTCACATCAGATATAGATCACAATTTCAGCTAATCTGCACCTCTCTTTTTATAAATTAGATAATACAAGTAGTCACATGACCCACTTTCTTTTATAATTTATTAAAAAGTGAATATATTAATTCTGTTGGGCTAACGTCACTTAAATCTCTTTGCAATATACATTCTGACATGTATTTCTCAGTAGTTTTAGTAATGTTTGATATTTATTCAATATTAAATGCAAATTAAATTCGAGAGATACTTGATGACATTTCTTAATCTTGTATTAGCATATTTATTTGGATTAAAAATGAAGTTGGGCTATTTTTGTTCAAAAAAAGGTCCCATCGTTGATATATCTGACAACGGCAAGGGCTTTCTCCATATACGAAGGGCAGTTTTACAAATAAGAGAAGAAAAACCGCAGCTCTGAAGTTTCAGTGAAAATGTGTCTAATAGCGTGGTGAGATTAAAAATCATCAATAGTAAATTTTCCAGTGGTGACAGATACTGCTGGCTGCTGGGCTCCTGTCTGTCCTAGCGTCTCACCTAAGGGTTCACCCTGTCTTCCAGACTTTTTTCTTGGTGGTGGTGATGGTGGTGGAGGTGTGTGTGTGTGTGTGATGCGTGCATGCACAATGGTATATTTACAGGCACACACTTGCCATGGTCAGAGAATAACCTCAGATGTTGGTCCTCACCGCTCAGCTTGTTTGACACAGGCTCTCTTTGTTTGCGGTTTGTGTATGTTGGGTTGGCCACTCTGTAAGCTTCAGGGCATCCTCCAGTCTCTGCAGGAATGCAGGGATTAGAGACAGATATAGCTACCCCACCAGGCTTTACATGCATGCTGGGGATTTGAACTTAGGTCTCCATGCTCACACTATAAGTGCATTACCCAGCAAGCTCTTTCTTCAGTCCTGTGTCTTCTAATCTTAAAGAAGGACTTGTACTCTGTCTCTGGTCTTCTCCCCATTCAGAGGAGCCCGAATGTACCAGAAATACATGATGGGAGCTGGGAGCCCAAGGATACAATTCTCCATTGCCTTGTCCTTTCTGGGACAATTTATTGTTGTGGTTGTTTTATATTGAGATGGGATCACATCCCACAGGATTGACCTGTCTAGAACTCATTATATAGCCAGGCTAGTCTCAATTTGAAGCAATCTTCCTGCCTCAGTCTCTCAATTGTGGGGATTACAGGCACAGGCCATCCAGCTCCTGGGACAATTCCCCGGTGCCAGTCCCAGGGCGCCTGGGAGGCAGGAGCTCACTGGATCACCCCCTTCAGGTTGGATTCACTTGTCTTTCAACCTCACTGCCCCACTGCTGTCTCTGTACTCTCAGGGCCAGTTTGCGAAGGAAAGCATTCACACTGAGACATCATCACTTTGTTTAACAAGCTACAAACAATCATCGTTTGGCAAGAGAGCATTGTTTTCCTGACCAGCCGAGCAACGCTGACAGCGATTACTGAATCCAGAAGGCAGTTTTCATGGTCAGAGGAAATACTCTCTCAGATCAATTTATGGAACTCAACACTGAACCTTTGCATCTGCTCGCTCTACAGGAGTCACCCTGAAGCGAGAACAACAGGTGCCATTAAAAATCAACCATGTGGGATGCATCTTAGAGAACATTAACATTGTTAGTAAATTGTTCTGGTTAACAAAGGATGGTCAGTTCAGACTCTATATCCTTCATCACTAAGAGTCCTCACTGGCGTCACCCTCATAGATTCCAGGAAGTTTCTACTCTGCTAGGTTTCCACACCATTCTTCAAATGTCCTCCGATTCCAGCTGTCTCTCCCCACACTCTCTTCCTCCATATTCACCCCACCCGCCTGATCCTTCTGGTTCCCTCCCCTTCCACTCCAGTCTACCTGCAGAATCTAGTCTATTTTCTCTTCCCAGGGAGATCCATGCATCCTGTGGGGGCCCAAAAATATGAGCCTTTTTCCATGTTGACCAAAGGTCAGAGAGTTGGAACCTACCTTTAGTTCCTTCAAGGCTATTGTGTTTCTACCTCAAATAAAGGACCCACCTAGATTTAGGTCGAGATTATTGTCAACAGGTGTGGCTAATAGCCAGACCTTGTACGTCAGGAATAGGGAAGTAGATATGTTCCTACTTCAAACAAAAGTCTAAGGATCTAACTAAGGTTTTAGTTCCCTTAAGGAGATAACTTTGGACTCCACCCAGGGAGTAGTTTGACCACAGAATGTTTTGGTCTAGGGTGTGAGCGTGACTTGTTTTGTTCTAGCAATAGAATGTTTTACTGTGGATGTAGTCTGCAATGACTTTAAATTGGTATGTTCATTTCCTTGTATCATGTTAATGTAGTTTTTGTCTTACTCCTACCTTTTGGGGTCAGGGGTATTTTAAGCAATTGGAAATTAAATGCAGAAGATTTTCAGTACTCACTGGAACACCCTCCTGATACTACCCTATATGTTTCTCTGTTTTATTATTTTCTTTTGTGTCTTCGTATTCTTTACTAATATTTTCTAAATCCCCACACATCTATGTAATGGTCTGTCCTGTCCCTTCAAGAGAAAAGCCCTGCCCACTCCCCCTCCCCTTCCACCAAGCAGATCTTCCTTCCCCTTCCAGCCTGAGCTCCTTTCCTTCCCATCTCTCTTTTGAGGAGGTAGCTGCTGCCGTGGCTCCTCTCCCCCTCCTCTCTCTCTTTCTCCCACCTCTTTTTCCTTCTCTCTCTGTGCCTCTCTCTTCTTCCCCCTTCTCCCCTTTTCCCATTCCCTTCCTCCCATAACCTACTAAATAAATACCCACTTTCTCTGCATGGCGTACCTATCCATCTCTGTCTCTCACCCACCGCGACTCCTAGTGGGACCAACTGACCCAACAAGGAGGTCTCTCATCCGTGTGGCTCCCTGCCTCGTGGTCCACTGCCCACAGGGAACTGCAGTGTTTTATTTTCACCATTACTCTACCCTGGCAAGAGGTACTTTTGCTGAGGCTTGTCCCCAACAGCATCTTCTTATACCCTATACCCTCTTTACCTAACCTCTCTGGGTGTATGGATTGTAGCTTGATTATAATTTACTTAACAGCTAATATCCACTTATAAGTGAGTACATATCATATTTGTCTTCTGAGTCTGGGTTACCCCACTCATGATGATTTTTTCTAGTTGGAATCATTTACCAGCAAATTTTATGATGTCATTTTTTTAACCACCAAGTAATACTTCATTGTGTAAATGTACCACAATTTCTTTGTCTATTCTTCAATTAAGGAAATCTAGATTGCTTCCAGCCTCTGCTATTATGAATAAAACTGCAATGAACATAGTCTGGCAAGTGTCCTTACGGTAGGATGTGGTAGGATTGAGCATCCATTTGGTATATGCCCAAGAGTGGTGGTATAGCTGGGTCTTGAGGTAGATCAATTCCCAATTTTCTGAGGAGTTTCCATATTGATTTTCATAGTAGCTGTACAAGTTTGCACTCACATGAGCAATGGAGGAGTGCTTCCCTTGCTCTATATCCTCTCCAGTATGAGCTGTCACTTGTGTTATTGATCTTAGCCGTTCTGACAGGTGTAATCTCAAAGTAGTCTTGATTTGCATCTTCCTGATGGCTGTGGATGTTGAACATTTCTTTAAGTGTTTCTCGGCCATTTGAAATTACTCTATTGAGGATTGCCTGTTTAGATCTGTACCCTATTTTCTAGCTGGATTATTCGGTTTTTTAATATCTAGTTTCTTGAATTCTTCATATATTTTGGATATTAAATTTTTTAATTAAATAAAAATATATTGCTGATGATTAATTTCTAGGTGATGTTCGGCATACAAATTATATGAAACTGATAGAATTTGGATAAAATTATTACCTCAAATATCTTTCATTCCAACTTGTTGCCATCAGTAAGTTCTTTCAGCACTTATTTCTGTTAACAGGGCAGGGAGGAATAAAACACACGTCAAACTGTGTGGCCATGTGGACACACAAGGTAGAAACCTTGGTTCTTATCCATAGCAGAAATGCTGACGGTAAAATTTTACCTTCTTTGTTTAGTAAAATACAAGATAATTCGCTTTGTAGTAGAGTTGAGTTATAGCATGATCTGCCGGTCCTAGAAAATTCAACAAATTTAGCAAAAAAAAAAAAAAAAAAGTTAGCTATGGTGTTTCTGACTTCTTGGTGTCTCTCACTATTTTCTGGGCTTATTTGAAATATGGAGTCTAGCACAGAAATTCTCAGCTTTATTTTTAAAGATGTTTTCTTTTTCTTTTTTCCTTTGTCTCATCTTCGAGGACAGTATGTACATTAACTGCTCGGAAGTATCCCACAAAGGGTAAATTTCTCTTCATTCTTCCTTGAATATTTTGTTATCATCGAGTTACATTTAAATACGTTGTCCTGATGTGTCTTCAGAATCAGATCTTCTTCTCTGTTGTCCAGCCTGCCGTGAATCTCATGAAATGTAATCCCATCTGAAACAGTTTCGTTTTAGGCTCTACCACTGTCCTTCAGGTTATTTTGAATGTGTTGAATCTGTACTCAAGCTTTTCAATAGTTACAATGTAGTCATCACTGTTTTCATAGCCTTGAACTCTAATTCTGACTTCTTGTCATCTCTGATTCAATTATCAATGTTATTGACTGAATTTTGTCTTCAGCTTTATTCAGTATTATTGATGTATTCCTGATTTCCTTATGCCCCATAAATTCTGACTAGACTTAATTCTACCTCACTGGATACCAGTATATATCAGTTAATAACCACATAAATATATCCATGTGCACATGTGAGAAAGCCTTGTGCTGGTAGACAGTAAATTATGTGAAGCTGCTGACTTACTTGGAGGTTTGCTTTAAGAACTTGCTAGATGATGCAGAACAGCATAGTCTAAGGCTAACACCTACCCCAAGACCTTCTACATACTTGACTTGATGACCCATTTCCTAGTTTCCCCAGGCATAGCCACTATTCCCAGCCTCAGACATGCTCTAAGAGATGGCTCCCTCTGGTCACTCCAGACCCCTTCCTGACACTACCTGTCTCAGGTAGTGCCCTCAGGTTACTGTTTCCTTGGTTGGTGCTTGTACTCAGGAGAACGCTCAAGAGCAGCCCCAGGTGTGTGTTAAAGGGAATCACTCAGAAGCCCTAACTATTTGCCGCTGCACTCTGAGAACCCCAACCACCTTGCACTCCCAGGAAGATGCTTCTCCTCCCTTCAGGGCCTCTAAAAGATGCTGCTGGGTTTGCTGTACCTGTAATTCAGCCTGGAAAAAGTCTCTTAAGGAGACAGTTGGGCGCATTTGCAAGGGTCGCCTCATGTTGCCTCAATCTACTAGACACAGCTGAACTTCATCGCCTACTGTCCAGTGTCTTAAAAAAGAGTTTCTTTTCATATTTTGTCCAGTTTTTTTTAGTTGTTTGGTGCACACAGGGTGATCTGGTTCCTATTACTGTATTTTGGCAGAAAGTAAAAATTCTGCCTGCCAATACCTTCCTAATCAATTCCTATCCATTTAAGACAGTTGGTATCTCCGGCTCACCAGTTAGTATCTGGTGGTTACACATATGTTTCTTCTGTTCCTCACTCAGTTTACCTTAAAAGTTTACCCAGTCCCTTCACCGTTGGTCCTTCAACATCCCCTGAGCTGCTCTCTTGTTAGTTCCCCTTTGCTTACAGGCCACAGTCCAGCCCCAGCGGGACTCAGGTCCCAAAGAGGAGGTGGAGACTGATGTGATCTGAAGTAAATCAGGGTGGTTGCCTGTTGATAAAAAAGACTACACCTTTCCTACTCTATAATTGCTTAAAGGATTAAAGGGGAGGGGAGTTTTGTGAGCTGAGGGGGGCCTTGTGAGCTGAGTGGGGGCCTTGTGAGCTGAGGTGGGTCTTGTGAGCAGGGATTGAGGAAGCTAGTTTTGACCTTGACAAGCTAATCAGCACCAGGGTCACCGGCTAATAGCAGAGCCTCAAGTTCCTCTTGCCAGAGCCAAGGAGAACAACTCCCTTTGTAGTAGGGGGACTTCCTTCAAGCCCCTGAGAAAACAGGGGCTTTTGTTTAAATGCCTGACCTTGGGAAAAGGACTTTCTTGGGGACCAGACACTCCGTTGTAGAATATTGCAGCTTTTTCATCTGGCTTAGTTTATCCAGATAGCTATAGCTTGGAGTGAGCAAAGGGGAAGCTGTACAAATATTACTGTGAACCTGAGGAGACCTTAGTGTTGGGAATATTTCCTAACCGAGCCTCCCTGCCGATGCAAAATAATCCCAATCAAGCCAAATCAGACCAAATTAAAAGATATCCAGGTTTAATTAGACACCTGTTTCCCCAGGTGGCCCCTAGGGAAAAGAGAAAGCTGCCACAGCGACCATGGGAGAGGAAGAGGGAAATCCACGTGTTTATTTTCTGGAGAGCAGTTTAAATAGCCCGTGGGAGTGGTCTTGATCTTTCCTGGGGAGGGGTCAAGGTTCTAAGGGCACAGGGGAAGGGGCCTCCAAAGATGGAGGCCGGAGGCTGGGATTACAGTTAGGATTCCATAAATCTTAATTATCAATTATTCCTTATTTATCAAATAAATCTTATTTATCAAATGTACCTTATTTACACTTAGCAATTCATAAATCTTATCAACTATAGTTTGTTTATCTAATAAATCTTGTTTATCAAATGTATCTTATTTATCAAGCATATGTTACTTATCCAAATTTTCTAGCAACTTGTTGTTAACTTTTGTGGGAGCAGGCAGAGTTCTAAAGTTATATGGTTCCATAGTGGCAGGGATGTTTTTTCCCGAAGAATTGTTTTGTTTAAAAAGACTGCCGTTGTATACATCTTCCTCCTCTGAAGCCCACACAAAGTTTCCCAAAGGAAAGGGCATAAGAGGATTCCCATGAAAATGAAAGTAAAGGGTGCTGGAGAATTGTGTCTGCAATGTCAAAATGCTGGAATTTTGTCAAGCAGAAATGGTCACCATATAGGCCACGCCACTTACATATGCATTCAGGGGTGTGGGACAAGTTTACATGCATAGCATGTGTAATTATTACATTCCGAGTGCCTTTCTAAGTTCTTCAGTTCTACACAACTCTCATATTCGTTTCAGCACTCCATGAGATGGGATTTATTGTCACATTCCACTTTAAAGGTGAAGAAACTGAGGCACACGGAGGTAAAGAAACTCTTTAAGGTTAGGCTAAGAGGGTGAGAACTGGCAGTCTGAACCAGCTCCTATGAAATCAATGCCACTTCCTCGAATACATCTTTCTTCCAGTATCTCTGCCCCACCATGCTCATGCTAGGTCAGTCTGGTGTCAACCTGGCCTAAAATGCCATGAGAATGGTGTGTCTGCCTCTGAGTCATCTCTTGGTTGCGTTAAAGTGAGCTGTGAACCCCCGATCTGGTGTTCTCTCTCTCTCTCTCTCTCTCTCTCTCTCTCTCTCTCTCTCTCTCTC
>JABTXL010001002.1:4789090-4805842 GCA_025134845.1 Neodon shergylaensis
CTCTCTCTCTCTCTCTCTCTCTCTCTCTCTCTCTCTCTCTCTCTCTCATGTTTAACACACATCAGTGATATTCTCTGGAACATACCAATAGGCTCTTCCTGGATACTTTCCTATTTAGTTTCATTCTGTTTGTCCCTTCTCTTCCATGAAATTACAGGGCTCTCTCTCTTCTCTGTGTCTCTCTCTCTCTCTCCCTCCCTCCCTCTCTCGTTCTCTTTCTTTCATCCTGCTCCTCTGCCTGATGCCTCTTACTGATGTTGTTCTTCTGACCTACAACAAACAAACCCCGTGTCTCCACTGACTCTCTATCAATTATCCTGTGTGTGATGTTCTTTGCGCTCTTAGAATAATCCCATAAATGGATAAATAAATGAATGAGCAGGTGAGTTGCCCTGATGAAGGTGATTCTGTAACACATGGTGATAAGGCGATTGAAGTCCTGCTTCCAATGCCAGTTAGAGTTTCCATGTGGCCTGTGAGTCAAAGTGAGAAGAGAAGAGGCTTTCTGATGGCTGGTAGTTTGTGTCCCCTGCTGTGGGTGTTAGTGAAGGTCCCTGCTCCGCTGCCTTCTGAGGAGTAAATCCCCTAAGGGTCCTACCCAACTGCTCACTCATTTTCCATATGGAACATTTATATGGTGAAGCTATTTATGAGTGAAATGACTCATAGGCTAGAGAAATTATGATTGATATAGTACTTGGTCTAAGAATGAACTTTTGATGATGTAGGTCTATTCCTAGTTAATTAACAATGACAGATGAGAACTTAGGCCTGACATTTCTATGAACATAGCTGCTTAGGGTTGTATCTTAGATAATATAATACTTCAAGTCCATCGTGCTGTAAAATCTTCCAGGAAAGCCTTGAAGCAGGATCCTAAGCATTGCATCAGCAGCTTAAGGGACAGCGTCCCACTGCGGGCATGGGGCAAGAAGCAGGTTTTCTTCTGTAAAGAAATGTGCTTTGCAAAAAGAATACAAGCTAGTGGTGAATGCAGCTCCAATCTCCAAGATACAGTGTTTACAAGAGAGAGGACATGGAACCTGAATTCAGACATCAAGAAACGTTAAGTGCAAACTGAGAGACAGTTCTCAAGACAGTCAAGGTGAGGAACAGAAAGTGATTCCCAGGGTGGAGTCCCAGCTAAATGTGAATCCCAGCCCTGATTTGGATCTTGAACCACAGGAAGAACACCAGTGTCACACCTGGCCATGTTTGAAAACAGTCTGTTGGTTTTCAGGGATTGCTTTATGGAAGCTGGGATGGGGCTAGCATACTTTGCTATATAGAAGGTCTCTAAGCCTCTTTACAACTCAGCCATGAATCTGAAACTAGCTTATGACAAAGGCCAATCTCTGTGAGTTCGAGGCCAGCCTGCTCTATGTGAGCTAGTTCCAGGACAGGCTCCAAAGCTACAAAGAAACCCTGTCTCGAAAAACCAAAAACAAACTGATGGAGGAGGGTCATCTTTCTATCTGTTGTTTCATTGGTTAAGTAATAAAGAAACTGCTTGGCCTCTGATAGGGTAGAATTTAGATAGGCGGAGTAAACAGAACAGAATGCTGGGAGAAAGAAGCCGAGTCTAGGAGTCGCCATGATTCTCCCACTCCAGACAGACGCAGGTTAAGACCTTCCCTGGTAAGCCAACTCGTGGGCTACACAGATTATTAGAAATGGGTTAGATTAATATGTAAGAGCTAGCCAATAAAAGGCTGGAACTAATGGGCCAAGCAGTGTTTAAAAGAATATAGTTTCTGTGTAATTATTTCAGGTATAAAGCTAGCCCTGCGGGCGGCCGGGTGGCAGAACGTAGCCAGCCACTCGTAATACAACAACAAACAAACAAACAAAACCCAAAACAATAACAACAAACATCTATACTATATCACAAGTAAGTAGAAAATAGGTAAGTCAATTAAAAGAGGAGATGATTTATATTCCAAATGGAAAATAGCATTGATTTGTTGACCTATGGGTCCTCGTGGAAACCAGTTTCCCCTTTATAAAAGGAGCTGCAATCTGTCACCTCTTGGTAGATGGTACAGCAACAAGCAAAGAACATGCACTTGCCCTGCAGGGGAACTCAGGGCTCATGGAGCCAATCAGGGGGAACTCAGGGCTCATGGAGCCAATCAGGGGAAGATCTACATCTGGGAATCAATGCTGTGGTCTGCAGCGTCTGTCTGTCTACCTGTCTGTGCCTGTGTGTCTGCGAGCATGGTACATGGTGTGTATCCACACAAGCATGCAGATGTGCATGCCCGTGCAGATGGAGAATCTCGGGCATCTTCTAACACCCTCCCCGGTATTCTTAGTCAGGATCTCTCACCTGGAACTCCTTCTGCTTTCACGAAGCTAGGAAGTCTTAGCTATCCTCCTGTCTCTGCCTTGCCTCCAAGAGCCAAAGTTACAGGTGCCTGCCACCACTTCCAGCATTTTCTTCGGGTTCTGGGATCCGAACTCAGGTCCTCATACTTGCACAGCCACCATCCTCGCCCACTGAGCCTGGTTTGTCTTTTTAAATGCCCATCTAAATACCCTTTCCATGCATCTACTTCAAATACAGCACGGGTGCCCCCACTGCTGTAACATGAGCAAGTTGTGTCAGCCATGCTGCCTATAAACTGTAGGCCTCAAGGCAGGTGGTTCAGTCTTTTAAAACCAGTACCAACCATAACAAAAGCAGACAATTCCCTTCCATGATAACTATGGTCCACATTTTCCATGAAGAAACCTAGGCTGGAGGATGCCCAGGGATCCACTGACGATGCTCCAAGATGAAAGAGGCCCCAGGGACCCAAGTCCATAACAAATACAGCCACATCCTCTCCGGCTCCTGCTTTTATACTTTGCAGTAGGCAGATGAGAGACGTCGATTCTAGCATCTCGTGTAGCTTTAACAAGCTGTAATTCAGTGGCAAAAGTTATTCACATGAAGAATGCAGACTAAAAGCAATTGCCGCAAATTACCATTGCAACAAAAACATGGGCATTGCCAGATGAGAGGCACTTTTCTCTCGAGATGGAGAAAATCACCTGCCGTGTCTCTGTCTGTGTGCTCTGAACCCTGTGGCCTCTTTGCTGCTCAGTTACAGTATGACAGCCTTTCCTTTGGTGGGTTTATTTTTTTTTCCCTGTGGCATCTTTTTTAGTTAAGGACAGCAAACAAGAAAAACATCTTCACAGCTTCCTCTAGCCCTTCAGGTCCAAGTGTCAGGAGAAAGTTGATATAGTTGCTTTCTCTCTTATCTCTTCTTCCAGTGTCCCCTTAATCTCTTGTTCCCTTGTATGCAGCATGGAGAGACACACAAGAGCACCAATAATTTTACTGTGCTAAACACTTGATCATTTTCCGTTGTCGATGGCCTTAGACAACGGAATCTGGATTCGCTCCCCTTTAAAGGCTTCTTTTCTCAGCCTTCCAATACAATGCACCTCCAGCTTCTCTTATGTTCCTCTGGCAACTCCTCCTGGATGTTCTGTACTGGTCCTTGCCTTCCTGAAAAGTATGTGTAGGGATTTCTTCATACTAGATCCTAGGGCCGCAGTTCTCCGTGCTCTTCCCCTGCTCAGTCTCCTCCAAGGACTTTAAATGTGTATGTTCCGCAGAGCCCTGGGCTGTCACTTCACCAGCTCTGTCTAGCCATCCCCATAGCACCTATTTTAGTTCCTTTGGAATCTCTCTGACCTAAATATGCAGCAAAAACAGCTTATGAAAGAGGGGTATGGATTCCATGGCAGAGAAGGGATGGTGCCAGGAGGGCTCTGTCCATGGCAGTAGGAGTGTTGGTGGTGTCTGTTCCCATGATGGCCTGCAGGAACTAGACAGGAACCAAGAGCTAGAGTGATTCCAAAGGCCCATCGTAGTGATGTACTTCTGACAGTGAGGCTCCACCTCTGCTGCACAGCCATGCAAATTGGCACCACAGACCAGGGACCAAGCGTTCAAAACATGAGCCTATGGGGATTTCTCGGGTTCAATCCAACATAGTATCTAAAACCCAATGTGTCTAAAAGGAAGCCAGCCTCCACCTCCAAATCCTTACCATTTCTGACATGTTATTTAATCAGATTCTCCAGCATGCAGAGCGGCCCCACTATGCTTCTGACGACCTTCTCAGAATGTAGTTACTGCCAGCAACTTCCCCTTCACCCCACATACAGCCATGGTGATGATTTAAAAATATTTTGTAACTTATTCTTTGAGAACATTACTTATATACAGAATATATTATAATTATCTCTATCCCCTCTTTCTACTCCAGCTAAACAGTCAATAGGTAGTCAGGAAGGGGTGAGGTGGGACTTCTGGGGAGAGAGAAAGAAGAGGAAGAGGTGAGGAAGAAAGGTGGAGTTGCCAGACAGATGCAGAGGAAGCAGGACATGCAGGAGAAGAAGTAAAAGTCAAAGCCATGTGGCAACATGTAGATTACTAAAAAGGGTTAATTTAAATAAAAGAGCGAGTTAAAAACAAGCCTAAGCTAAGGCCAGGCTTTCATAATGAATAATAAGTCTCTGTGTTGTTTTTGCAAGTTGATGGCCCAGAGAAGGGGTAACATTGTCGTCACAACAAAAAGAGAGAGGAAATGAAAATTGCACACCAGCATCCTTCAGATCATAGAGTGAAGCAATCTTAAATAGAAAATCAAGGCAGGAGCACACACATGTAAAGAGACACATAACGACTCAATGGTGATCGTCCTGGGCAGACAAAGGTGGTCCTGACACTCAACATTGGCTAACTGGGACTTGCCATGTCAAGTTCTACTTCAAAAATCAGAATCACAGTGAGCATGAGATTCAGCCTTACAGGCCCCAAATAATACTGCTAATAGCTAAACAATTGACACCCACCAGTATTGGCAGAATGCTCGGGAAATAGGAAAATTGGGGAATCTTGGTTACGCTTACTGTAAATGGCTAATCTTGTTTGTCAACTTGACATACCCAGGAAGACAGAATTTTGAGTGAGGAATTGCCTCCACTAAATTGGCTAGTAGGCAAGGCAGTGGGAGCAAGTTCTTGATTAAAAGTTGATGTAGGAGAGCCCAACTCACTTTGGACAGAGCCATTCCTGGGCAGGGGGGCCTGGATTGTATAAGAGAAGCAGCTGAACTCGAGCCCCAGAGCTAGCTATAAGCAGCTCTACTCTGTGTTTTCACTCCAAGCCCCTGCCTTGAGTTCCTGTCGTAGCCTCCTTAATGATGTACTACAGTTTGTAAAGTGAAATAAACCCTTACTTCCCCAAGCTGGTTTTAATCAGTGTTTTACCAAAGCAACAGAAAGCAAGCTAGGACATGTGCCTTATACTTATAAATCAGCAATCCCTCTCCCGGGATTTTGCCCAGGGGTGGTGGTGGGACATGCATGCCCACAAAAAAAATACAGTTGCACGAATGTTCACAGCGCCTAAGAGAGCAGCACTAAAGGCCCTTCAAGAGGCGACTGAATAAACAGTGGCCTTTACCGTATAACAAAACTCGACATGGTAATAAGAATGAAAGTACGGTGCATGCGAGAGTGTGGATAAATCTCAGAGGTGCGCTAAATCAAACAAATCAGACCAGGGGAATCCATACTGTACAGTTTTGCTTGTGTGGATTTATGGAATAGGCTAATCTGATCTGTAGTGACAGGAAAGAGACCAGTTTGCCTAGGGTTTGGGAACAGAGCCACACTGACTGACATTGGAGCAGAAGTCGAATGTGGAGGTTGATGGGAAGGTTACGAGTCTTTATTTAAGGACTCGATAAATTTCCCACCTGGACCTCAAAAAATGGGAACCTTCTATTCCGGGTAAATTACAACTCAGTTAAGTTGCTCCAAAGGGAAGGAAGCTAAGGATGGTGGAGGCAGAAACTCAGAGTCTTAATTTGCTAACACTCACGTTGTCTCTTAATCCCTGATCCTCCTCACCAGGCCACATTGCTTCCCTTTTTAAGATAATACAATCTTAAAGTGATAAGGAAGAATAGTTGTGTATTTTCAAAAATTGACATTGATCATTTACTTCTTACTAAAATTCTGAATAATAATTTTTTAAAACCATGTTTTTAAACACAGTGTCTCATTATATAGACCAGACCTCAAAGAGGATGGGGTACACAGAGACACTCAAGAAAGATGTCTGAAGTTGTAGGAGCAACTCCTAAGTCTCTTGCTGTAAGTTAGCCACCAGCTGGTGACCAAGCATGTACCTCTTGTCCTAGTTCCCTTCCTGTCACTATGCTAAACACCCCGATGAAAGCAGCTTGGGGGAGAATTTTAGTGACTTCAGTTACAGGTTACAGGCCACTGCTGAGGGGAAGTCAAGGCAGGAACTCGAAGCTGCTTGTCACATCCACAGTCAAGAGCAGGGAGAACGCATACAAGCGTGCCAACTCATGCTGGTCCCCTTCTGACACTGTGTCACTTGCTGTGGGCTGTTCCCTCCCACATGCATTGGCAGAATCAAGACAAGCCCGTACAGACATCCCCACAGACGAAATTGTTCCAGACAAGCCCTCCTTGAGACTCTTTTCCCTGGTGAGACAATGCTGTGTCAAGTTGACCAACTAATTAAAATGAGTCATTACATCAAATGTACTCATGGGGTATGTTTCATCTCAAAGTATAGCAGTATTCCTTACCCAGCATGCTTAGGACAAAAAAGTTTTATTAGATTCTGGATATTTTTAATATGCGCAATATTTGCATGTATTTAGTAAAGTATCTGGTTACTAGGGCCCAGACATAAGGGTATAATCCATTTATGTTTCTTATGTACCTTATACAATGTATACTGGTGGTAAGGTTATACAATACTTTACACAGTTTTATAGAAAGAATGATGTGGTACTTCATGCCTACAGTGTTGTATTGGTGCCGGGAAAGTGTTTTAATTTTATATCTCAGATTCTCAGATGCAGGATGCTCAATTTACAGTAGCCAGAAGGGAATATTTCTAAACCCTGGTCAATTCACAGGTCTACATTTCATTCATGAAGGAGAAAAAAAAGTATGTAATACATATGTGTAATACATATCTTTTAAAGATATGTATCTTTTTAAGATATGCATTATGACTTTTTATTGGGACTGTCTCTAAAGGTATTTGTGTCAATTTGTATAAGTCAGTGTATTAGGGACAGGACAATACTCAAACATTTCTTTGGAATTTTGTTTTGTTTTGTTTTGTTTTTTGTGTAACAGTTCTAGCTGGTCTAGCTCTGTAGATCAGGCTGGCTTCGAACTCACAGAGATCCGCTTGTCTAGTCCTCCGCTGAGATTAAAGGTGTGCGCCACCACTGCTCAGCTTTTGGAAATATTTTTTACCCTGTCTCCACTCTAACAATATCATAAAATACACAAAAACAGAGTATCAGTGGAAGTCAGGTGATTGATAGGGTTTTGAATTGTACATACATGTGTATCTGCGTGTGTGTATGTGTGTGTGTGTGTGTGCATGCATGCATGTGTCTGTGTGTGTATGTTTACACTGGCCTTGACCATGCAAGAAACGTGATGAGGTTTTACCTACATAAGAGAATCCATTCTGTCCACCAAATACTCTGTCTCTTCCTGTGGGAATAACAGTGTCTCTAACCTGTCATCCCTTCCTTCCATCTCCAAGTCTTAGAACTTTCTAGTCTCTGGTCTAAGCACTCTCCCTGTTTCTTTACCCAACTCATTCTTCCTCATTCTTGGGTCACTCCTACCTGCTTCTATCAATCTCTAAACCCAGCTGAACCCCATCAGTTCAACAACACACCAAGTCTGTGCTCCTTCCTCCAAAGCACCCGCCTCAGCTTGCTGCTGTTGTAGGTTCCTGTGGTGACTTTTCCTAGACTACAAACTTCCTTAAGCGCAACTCTGGGCATGGTGGGTACACAGCAAATATTCATTGAGTGAATGAATGAATGAACCTTTTTACTATTTTGTAAAAGTCATAGAAGGATTGGACCGGGACGTCAATCAACCAGGATTTATCAGAATATTTCATATTGCAGCATTCTCTTCTGGTGATCCTAAACAGTGGCAGAAAAAGGTGACAGCCGTCACCATCCACATCTCAAAGCATGAATGTGCTCTCCCGGAACAGTGCCTCCATCAGCTAGCTTCCCCATCCCCCACCCCCAGTATTCTCTTTTCTAAACAGCAAAACTGTAGCCACATCATAAAAGCTAGGTTTGGAATCTGAAAAAAGTTAAATAAGCAAAACCATGCAGCAAGTGATAAGGCCGGGAAGCCCAGCCACCCAGCGTTTCCTGGTCTGGTGCCCCAGCGCTCTCCGTGCTGCAGGCCCAGAAAGGCTGATGGGAGTTTGTGGGCTGAGAAATTGGATTGTAATTAGGATGCACAACTCAATAGAGTTTTCTTTCCAGCTCTTAATCTCATCTGTACTTCCCTTTTAACAAACTTTGGGGAAATAACTCACCCCGAACTTCCCCTGTGTACTCCCAAGAGCTCCCAAATAGGAAAGGCTCCTGCTTCAGAATTTTGGTCAATGCACTGTAGCAGACGCTTAAAAGGTTCCTTTTTGCTAGAAGAGATTGCTGAGTCTTGCTTCAAGCAGTTTTTCTAACAGAAACATCTGCTGCCATCTGCTGGCCAAACTTAGACCAACGTGTTAGTTGGCTGGATCTGATAAAACTCCTTTGCGGGTCATCTGACAAAATTTGCAGAATACAGAGATTTACGTGGCCGTTTTCTCGCTGATGAGGTCATCACTGCTGTTATTGAAACTTGGGAACTATTTGTTTTCCTAAACAAACACCTTTTTTTAATTGCCTCTAAAAGAATTCATTTTGTACAAGGTTCATTCTCGCACTAGAAGATAGATGGGAACAATAAATATTTTGGCAAACTCTGAGCAGAGAGAGTCACCTAGACATCTTCTAGGCCCTTCCATCTCTAAGCCAGGATTCCGAGAAAGCCTGAGGCCGCTCCTCACATGTCTGGCCCAAAGTAGAGTGCACACTAACCTAGTCAGCTTTGACTACGAGAACATCCAATCCTCATCCCTGATGATGCTGCAGTCTGGATAGGACTTCTTAGTCATCTGCCCCTAGTGTGAGGAAGACAAGAGTGCTGACGGCTGACATGCTAGCAAGCCCGTGCTGGGGCTGGAATTCCAAGGGACTGATGGAACCAGTACCAGTTACGCTTCAGAGACAGTGACCCCGTTATAAACCAGCTGTGTACAAAATAAACTCCCCATATGTAGGCACGCACAGAGCAGAGAGCAAATCAGTTTTCCCGAAATATGTCAGCCTGTGTGTGCAGACAAGCTCTGTCTGCCTCATACTCTAGAGGCTGACAGTAAAGGCGTCTCCCTTAGGACACTGGCACCTTAAATGACCACAGGAACAATGGCGTCTATAAATCAGTATGGGGAAAACTCCCAGGAGGTACCATGGCGTGCCTTACTCTGCTGGATTCCTTGCCAGAATTTAGGTCAGCCTGAGGGCCAATAAGTGATTCCATTCAAGAGCCTCTTTTTACTGGCGACACTGGAAGGCCTATGTGACATCATCAGGGGCCCATTTCAGTTAGAGCATAAATAAGGAGGAGGTGATCATCTCTTTTCTCCTCCTCCTTCTGTAGGGTGATATTAAACGGGAGATGGCAGAGGTGGTAAGGTGTATAATACATATAACTGAACATCTTCCTCCTTTAAGGAAATAAACCCCTTAATGTGAAAAGAAGGGAATAAGAGAAGATAATAACGCAAAAAGCAGGGAGTCTGCACTACAGCTAATACTGACGTCCATGCTGTGGCATGCCGTGTGCCATCTTCAGGCTGTGTAGAGAGCTCCCATCTGCGTGGAGTTATACACACAGCCTTCTCCAGATTGCAACTGGTCCCTCCACCTACCGACTTGAAAGCTCTCTGACAAGCCCCTAGTATCTCCCCTTTTGTGACCAAATATATCCTGGAACTAGGTGAAGCGTGCAGATGCCCTGGACTGGTTTGGGTGTGTGTGGTAAGATCACATGTGCCCTGTGAGTGAAATTTTAGGTGAGACTTTGGTTTACCACCCTACGCCTATGCGTGCTTGGGCATGCGTACGATCAAGAAGAGATGAATCTGGGGGAAAGGACGGCACAATTAATGAAGGCTTGCACAACCCAAGCCTGCCAATCAGGGACATAAGACAACCCACGCCACACCCCGGCTACCACCTCTTTCTTTTCCTGCACCACACCAGCAAGCCTGTGGCGTAACCTCGGGCTCTTAGGGAAGACACACTCAGGACAGTTGCTTCGTTGCTTCTGAAAAGAACCCCTCCCTGCTTTGCTATCTGTGTACAGTCCTGTTGTCCTTAGTTCAGGATCCCAAGACCCTGGGAAGACTCAATGCAGGTAGCGACCACCATCATACATAGTGGGTTGTGTCCATTTCACAGATGTGGACGCCAAAATTCAGGTGAATAAGTTTTCCCACACTACTATGCTAGTAAAGTGTGTTGGGGGGAATGGAGGAATTCACACAGAAATCAACACTGCCTGACTCCAAATTCTGTTTTTTTCCCCATCACCTCCTGTCTCTTCTTAGCACCTATGGCTTTACCAATCGCTCGGAATTTTTATGAGAACTAAAGGGTACAGAGAGGTAGTGAGGCCCATCTGAGCAAGTGGTGTTTGGAAGGAGCCAGATAAAGAAGCCACACCCTGTCAGGCAAGGGAACCTGGGTAGATGGCAAGTGCAGCATTTGTCTTTAAAATGAGAATTATTGCCTAGGCACGAAGACAGTTGAAGCATGCAGAGTGAGCAGACAGGCTTTGTTTTCAGTCAAGTGTTTGAGGGACATATGTATTCATCAGCAAAACAAGTCAGCGAGCACACACACACACAAAGTGATGATGGGGGTCATAGTAACAATTACAGCTGCCTTAGGCATCTCTTTGCCACAGAAGGTGGTCTGTTTCCACCAGCACCCACTACACACACACACCCCCACACACCCCTGTGCACACATCCTTAAGGAATGTGCTCTTCGCTGAGATCACGGGCAGGAAATGACCTTGAGGAAAGCTACTTGCTGTCATTCCTTGAATAGTCTGCTGTCAGCTCCCCCAGACTGTCAGGCATGAGTTGGTAAGTCTTGGCTTCAGCTGTGCAAAGGGAGGCAACCACAGGATTCCAGGAGAGAAAAAGCTGGCATTAAGAGCTATTTACCTATGGACCAAATAACCACCCCTCCCCCACCCCACCCCCCCAAAAAACGGTGTGTGATTCGGACAAATCCAGGTTTGACTCTTAACAGCTGACGTTTCCAGGACTGTGACAATGAGCCCCTCGCCTATCATCTCAGTGTTCCCATCGGTGTGAAGGGCCTCCAAGCGGTAGCCACTGTGGAAGTGCGTGATATGGCTTACAGTAAACACGCCTTCTTCTGGCATGAGGAAATCTCAGCTGTTCACCTGAACCAAAAACTAGCCCACACCAAGGTTTGGCCTGTCAACTTCTGACCTTTAAGTCACATTGAGATTATTGAAGCAAAGCTACAAGCTTGACCCTGGTGTTCAGCCTCCAAGGTCACATCCAAACAAGTCAGTCTCACGGGGAGGTTAGTTTTCTCTCTCACGGCTCTCTGAACCATTTAACTCATCCCTTGGTAACTGTCTTTTCTGTCCCATGCCTTGTTAGCTTCGCAGAATCCTTCAGCATTTCCTCCTGGTCTCCCTGCCTTACCCCTAACTATGCCCACATTACCAGTGCCTATGTCATATGTCACCGCCTATCACCCATATGTCTGTCTAAGGCACACACATCTGTGTCTCCAGATACATTGTCTCCAGACTCACTCTTTCAAACAGATCCCAGATGTTGTTCACGTGCCCACCACTCCCTCCTACGCCGACGCTTCCAGAACTATCATTGCCCACCTCTTCTCAGGCCGATCTGATGGATCCGAAATGAACCATTGTTTCTGTCCTGCCCAGTAAACGGCTTTGGCTATTTGGGGGCAGATTCTCCACACTCTCGCCTGCAGGACACATAACATAAGCATTATTTCGGCCCAAAGATAGTCATGCAGTTTTATTCATATATATGTCTTCACCCTCCATTCTGTGAGCTCAGAGAATAGACCTTTGCTGCCTTTAGCCCTGACTCAATACAATGCCTGGCATAAAGTCGGCCTTCCAAACACAGTTGTTGAACGGGTGAGTGATAGAAAGAATGAAGGACGGTGTAAGTCACCCACCAGGATGGATTTTTCTACTGTGCTTTGTGTGTAAACGAAGAAACAGGGGATCTTGAATCCTCAGTAAAACAAAGTCTTATTTGGTGTGATGCTTGGTTACAAAGTCTCAGCTGTGATATCTGCCTGTACCAGAACAAGATGTTGAACCAGATGTACATGGTTTTTTCCTCTAATTATGGAACGGTCCCTCAATGCTATCTATATGAAGAGACCTCTCATCCAGAACTTACGATTCCCACAGGAAATCAGCAACAGGGCAAGGTTTGGGGACAGCCAATTCAGTGAATCAAATGTACTATAGTTTCTGCAGAGACAGTCCCACATACTAATTAGCCATCAAAATCAATAAGCCAGGTAGTCCAGAGGGCCAGAAACTGGAAGCAGAAGAGCCCCAAGTGTCCCCTGCAAGGCATTATAGGTAGATATGAAAGTTGAGTAGAAAGCCTGCCATCATGATTACCTAAAATGTTAAATTAAAAATCCCGCCTGTCCCTACGAAGCTGGATGTGGACACCAAAGAATCATTTGCAATTGAGAGCAGCCAAGTTTGGTTCTATTCCTGCAATCATAAGTTCTTCTGCATGGACAGACAGATCCCCATTGTGTCTGGAACAATTGCGGCATTCCAAACACAAAGCAAGCCAAAACAGCCTACCCCGGGGCCAACTCTTTCAACAATCTATCCCTCAACAGCCCCTAGCTCCAGCCAGCCTGAGGACCCAGTTTCCTGCCATTGTTAGCCTGTTGGGCCTGGAATTCCATCCAAATGGATTTGACCCTTTTACTAACAGCAGCACATAGTTCCCTGATTAGTATATTCCTGTGTTTGGATGGGAAGCGGCAGGGCTGGGGGAGGGACACGCAGAAAGACAAGGGAAATAATAAGGAAAACAGCTTCAGCTGTCACAGGAACAGCTGACAGCTCTGGCTTCACCTGCATGTGTGATGGGCATACACACTCATGCATACACAAACACACACACACACAACACACACATCTCCAAAACTGCCTTGCTGGATATGTGTGATTAAAGTAGCTGGTCAAGGGATAAAGACACATCCATCTCACCACTAACAAAGTGATGGCGAGGGGTATTCTAGTCGCTACAGGAGTGTGAACAAAGTATAACCTCTGGGATTGTCCCAGGCTATTCCTTAAGACTGGCGTTTCCTTTGCTTGGGGACTCTCTGGCTTTAGGTGACCGGGGCAATTCTTAGATTACACAGGACTGAACACCCTTTGCGGGCCTTCCAGCCACTCCCTGCTTTTTATTTTTTTACTCTTCCTTCAGTGCTACACTTTCCTACCTTCTGGAATTCTGTTATTTGGATCAATTCACCATTGCTTCTCGATCAGACACACATGCACATGCACGCAGACTTGCACACACAGTTATCGACTTGTTCATGACTAAAAGGCAAAGAAATAAAACAAACTCACCATGTCAAATCCGGTTACATCATCAGGATTTAAACCCTATGTGCTTTACAAGACACCAGCAGGAAAAGAAAAAGGCAAGCTGGGCACCTGTAATGCCAACATTTGGGAGGTCGATTCAGAGTGCTGTGAGTTTGAGGTCAGCTTGAGCTACATTGTGAGTTATAGGCTACAAAGTAAGGTTTTATCTCAAAAACTCAAAACCAAAGTGAAAAGGCAACCCCCAGAAGTGGATGGAGACAGTTTTTCCAAATACGCATCTCATGAGGAACTTGTGTATAAAGTCTATGGGGAGACAACATGACTCAAATCAGTGGCTCCAAAAGGGAAGCAGTCAAGCCACATTTGAAAATTTGTTCGGTGCTATTAGCCACCAAAAACGTACTATATAAAACAATAAGATGCCACTTCACGGGCAGTGGTGGTGAACAACTTTAATCCCAGCACTCGGGAGGCAGAAGCAGGTGATCTCTGTGAGTTCGAGGCCAGCCTGGTCTACAAAGCTAGTTCCAGGACAGGCTCCAAAGTTACATAGAAACCCTGTTTTGAAAACCCAAAAGAAAAAAAAACCCACTTCACTTTCTCAAGGGTATCTGTCTGTTATGAAAAGAACAGATATTAACAAGCACCCGAGAAAGTAGAGGAACCAGGGCATTAATACACTGTGAATGGGGATGGGGATGCAAATGCTACAGCAACTTTAGAAACCTGAGCAGTCATTCCGGAACATGTTAGATACAGGGTCACCACATGACCCAGATATCCTGCTGCTAGGCATGTACTCAAGAGAAATGAGAATACACGCCCTGGCAAAAACTGCCCACAAATGAACACAGCGGCATTATTCATCACAGTCCGAAATGGAAAGCAATGCCCGTCCACTGATAAGTGGCCAATAAAATATGATATATTTACTCAATAGATTATTATCCAACAAGAGAAGGAAATAAAGTAGTAATGCATGCTACAGCCTGGGCAAGCCTCGGAAGCTCACGAAGGGAAGGAATCCAGTCATAAAGAATGATGTCATTCTAACACTGCCCAGAACTGGCAGGCTATGGAGGCAGAAAGTAGGTTCACTGTTGCCTACGGCTAAAAGAACAAGCATCTTGAATAGATGTATCTGCAAAGACAGGGCACAAACGGCCGACTCAGAGTGTGGAAGGCTGACAGCTACAGGCAACAGGCTTTCATGCTAGAATAATATACCGCTCTGTATTAAAAGCCACTATTCTGTGTACTTTAAATGAATAAATTTTAAGTCATATGAACAGTGAGACTACTCAGTTTGAATACGCCCGATTTATAGCCCTATCCTATGAGGCTAAGTGAGTTTGCTGCAAGATTTAATTGAAATAGTGCTGGGATTCAAACCAAGACTCTCACGGTCTTATCTGAATACTGACCCCACTTGAAACAGCTAAGGCAGGTCTCTTAAGAACCAGCAGCCGTGTTCCCACCTGTCAAGCGACAAGGGTGGACAGATACTCTCTGAGGACCTTCCCACCCTTAATTTTTTTTTCAAAAACCACTGACCTCCAAAACAATTGTGCTGATAAAATGTGCCTGACTGTTCTTTGAACTTTCCTAAAGTTATCACAGCCTTTTCTTTAGTTTTCAAAATCCCACCAAAGGCTCCACTGGGTGGTTAAAATAATAAGTTAATTGTGTTTTATTTCAATGAAAGAAACATGTTTTAAATTAGCCTGATAACAGACTTTTCTGTGTCCTGGGGCAGGTGGTGGAGTAGTAACTTCTGTCAATTTGGGAGTAGGCTTTATGGAACCTGTGGCCTCCGGACCCCACAAACCCACTCTAAACAAATGCACGAATCTCCTTATGTCTCCCTTCATCACCCAAACCCATACCAAATCTCATTCCTCTCAGTGCCCTTGGAGCATGCTTGAGTGTCCATTGGCTGCCTGCACATGAATGAGATCCATCAAATAGTCTTACATTTTCTGAAGGTGAGCTTTATTACTGTTGACTCTTGAGAGCTTGATGGTAGAGGGTGTTGTATCTCTCAAGTTGCCACATTAGAGCCACACGCATGTATAACAAGCAAGTTAGCCATGGTTGCATGGAAGGTGGACAGAGATGATCTCCAAGCCCTCATGTTTATGATACAGAGGAAACTATCACTTTCCCTCTCTCCTAGAAACCTCTTGTCTCATGACTCTACACCAAAGACTCTTTTTCTTATCAAAGCAAGTATCTATGACTTAAAATACAGCTTTATTCCAATGAAAGAGAGCACAACTTGCTGTCACAGCAAGCCATCAAATTTCAACCAGATTGAACCAGTCTCAACTGGAACAGACTGGACCAGACTGGTCTAGACTGGACCAGACCCGTCTATGACCAGACAAGACCAGTCTAGACCAGATGAGTGTGGACCAAATGGGTCTTGACCAGACCAGACTGGTCTTAACTGGACTAGACCAAACTGCACTGGTCTTGATCAGACCAGACCATCTTGACCGGACCACACCAGACCAGGCTGGTCTCAACCGGAACAGACTGGACTAGACCTGACAAGACCAGACCAGTCTCAACCAGACCAGACCAAACCAGTCTGGACCAGAGCAGTCTCTACCAGTCCAGATGGGACCAAACCGGTCTCGACCAGACCAGACCAGTCCAGACCAGTCTCGACCAGTCCAGACCTGTCTCCTCCAAATAGCTTTATTCATCAACCAATAAACGCAACACATATGCAGAAGGACATCCCACATCATTTATGTTCTAAAAACAGCAAGCTGTTGGTACTCAATATACAGTCTTGACTCGGACTACATGAGTAGTTTTAAAATCAAACTTTATCAGAGTTTTAAGTGTTTTCCAGGAGATACTGTGAGTGTTGGTCTAGGGAAAATGTATGCTGGGCTAACACATGGACTGCTTCTGTGTTCCTGTGGTCGTCACACACATCTTGTTTTATGTAAAGAAAAAAAATCAATAACTAGATAATCCTGCCAGTCCTTACAATAGTTCTTGGTCTGGGGAGATGGTTAAGTCTGAAAAGTGCTTGCCACATGCGTGTGATGACCCTAGCATCCACACAAAAATATACACATGATGTAGGAGTGTCATATATCAATCTGTTGATTTCATTGGTTAAGT
>JABTXL010001002.1:4805852-4824918 GCA_025134845.1 Neodon shergylaensis
TCCATAGCTCCTCTCAGAGACACACGCGATGAAGCTCCGACTCAGGACATAGGTATGAATAATTTACATTGATATGGATTTTGCGTTAGTGATTTAAATTTAAGGTCAATTTTGTTATATGTATATGTGTTTCTGATCTTGATTGAGGTATTGTGATTGTGTAGTTTATGTAAAAATGTAATGTATATAGTTGTTAATGGATAATCAATAGTCAAGCTTGTAGTCATGTTAAGATTTTCTAGATGTACATAGATATATTTTAGATAGGCATTCTTCATATCTTTCAAGGGTTATAGAATATGGCATTTTAAATATTTTAATAACTTAGGACTTTTCATGACAATGAGACACTCTGCTCCTGGCAGTACCAATCTACTTCAAGAAGAAGATGGGCATCGAAGAGGATCCTTATGGAGTTTGATAGCCATTTGGGCAAGAAAACTGCTCTTGCCTGGACTATTACGTAAACTGGACACAGAGAACCCGCAGAGAGAGGACTACTAAACTTGCCTAAAGGTGAGATGATCTTTCGGGGTTCCTGATTCATGAAGGAGTCTGCGAGACATTCTGCAGGACAAGCAGATAGTGACTGCCTTTGAAATTTCCTGCTTTGTGGAAATGTCTGCTGGAAACTATGGGCCTGTAGGCCGAAGATGGATGCCCCAATGGTACAGAGGAACTTTGGGTGACTGTCCAGGCAGCAAGATGTCTATGTCATTTCTAGAGTTTAAAACTTGCTTTTTTCTTGTTTGCTTAGGTAACATTGTATCTTTCTGGAGTCTTTGATGGAGTTAAGAATAGTTAGTTATAGTTATACTTTTCCTTAGTTATGATAAAGATTATTGTAATTTTTACTTGATAACTGTTTTGTTATATGTAATTTTGCTATGTTAAAGTTAAAGCCTTTCCTTTTTGTTTAAACAGAAAAAGGGGAAGTGATGTAGGAGTGTCATATATCAATCTGTTGATTTCATTGGTTAAGTAATAAAGGAACTGCTTGGCCCTCATAGGTTAAAACATAGGTGGGAGGAATAAACAGAATAGCATACTGGGAGGAAGAGGAAGTGAGGTCAGACTCGACAGCTCTATTCTCTGGAGCAGACAGACTCCATAGCTCCTCTCAGAGACACACGCGATGAAGCTCCGACTCAGGATGGACGTAGGCTAGAAACTTCCCGGTAAGAGCACCTTTGGGTGCTACACAGAATATAGGAAATGGGCTAGTCCAGGTGCGAGAGTTAGCCAAGAAGAGGCTAGATATAATGGGCAAGCAGTATTTAAAAGAATACCGTTTGTGTGTTGTTATTTCGGGCATAAGCAGCCAGGCGGCTGGGTTGCTGGGGATGCAGCCCCGGCCGCCCCTATTTCAACATACACACAGCATCACACGCCCATAATCCCAGTACCAGAGAGGCAGAAAGAGAAGAATCACGGAGCTTGCTGGCCAGTTAGTCTAGCCAAGTCAGAGAGCTCCAGGTTTAGTGAGAGACCCTGCCTGAAAGATAAGAAGGACTGAAGCCATGGCTCAACAGCTAAGAATACTGGGTACTATTCCAAAGGACTTGAGTTTGAGTCCCAGCACCCACATGGTAGCTCACAGGCAACTGTAACTCCAGCTCCAAAGAATCTGATGCCCTCTTCTGACTTCTGAGGGCACCAAGCACTCACTTGGTGCACCCACATACATGAAGTCAAAACACACATAAAAATAAAGTAAAATAGAGATGGAGAGAGATTGAGGAAGATATACAACATCAGTCTCTGGCCTGCACATGCAAGCATGCACACACACGTGCACACACATACACATGCATGCATGTATACCCCCATACACACATAAATATATACACAAAAGACTTTAATGAACTGTATCTTAGGGTTTCTATTGCTGTGAAGAGACACCATGACTACAGCAACTGTTAGAAAACTTTTAATTGAGTGGCTTACAGTTCAAGGATTCAGTCCATTATTGTCATGGCAGTGTGCAGGCAGACATGGTGCTGGAGAGGTAGCTGAGAGTTCTACCTCTTGCACAGACAGCAGGAAGTGGTCTGAGATACTGGGCATGGCTTGAGCATATATTAGACTTCAAAACCCACCTCCACAGTGATACACTTCCTCCAACAAGACCACACTTACTCAAACAAGATCACACCTCCTAATACTGCCACTCCCTTTAAGCACCATTTTCTTTCAAACCACCACAAACTGGTTACCACAAAAATGCTTCAGTGGCTAAGAAAACTTGCTGCTGCTCTTCCATAGGATCAGAGTTCAATTCCCAGCAACCATATTAAGAAACTTTTATAACTATCATTTCAGGGGATCAAGCTCCCTCTTCTGGCCTTCTTGGGCATGTTATACCTTGCATACACACACGCGCGTGCGCACACACGCAAGTAAGTCTTTGAAGAAAGGACTTCAATGAACTGATCACAAGTGTTCATTATGCTCCAGTAGGCCATGTTGAATGTAATTTTAATTCAGTTGGGATTGGATTGAAAATCAGCCTTCTCTCTTCCTACTTACAGCAATGAGAATCCTACAAGCAGCCATGGTGTAGGAGAAAGGAGGCACCATGGTGGACTTTGCTTAGTTGGCTTTATAAATATTTTTCTACCCTGGTCCTCAGTCCTCCAAACAGTTGATAATTAGCCCTCTCTTCTCTGACCCCAACTGCCCTGGTCACCTCCCAACCTCTCTAGGGATCTTGGACTTCAAGCTAGAATGAACTTCTTCACCGGCCAAGCAACGGAGGCTGCATTTTTCTCCTCTTGCTGTATCATTCTAACTTCTTTCCATAATTAGTTTTAATTACTTTCCTCTTCCTTCTTTCTTTCCAAACAACACCCTATTTTCATTCTTTGCGGGGGAGCAGACCTCCAAGATTTTTGGCTACTTTCCCTTTCCCTGAGGTCCCAGGGAGGAATTTCAGGGGGTCAGCCAAGGGTGTAACAAAGCTCACTGGACGAGCAGAGGTGGGCAAGAGGATGGGTCAGAGGGAGGGGAACTTTGCCGAGGAAGCAAGACTCAACCTTTACTACTCAAGGAGTAGTATGGGACACTTAGCGGGGCAAACCACCACAGTTGTCTCTGTGGGGTTCCTGGATCTTGAGGGGCATGATTCTTTCAAATATAGGAGTGATAGTGGGATTGAGACTGAGGATCCACTGTGGGACGCAAAGAAGGTCTGAGTAAATCAAGTCCTGAATGAATGTCTGCTGTTGACATGGGCATGGCCATGTCTAGGACCCCAGTGCCTCTACCCTAAGGCAGTGGCAAAGCCGCCATCTAGTCCATGTGCAGATGGCCATGGTGTGTTCAGAAAATGTTCATATCTCTCTCCCCGGTCCCCACTGACCCCAGCCTGAAGACTGTTCCCCTACAGGGACTGCTTCAACCTAAATTAGCTAACCCTGACTCCTTGTTCAGATGTAAATTGCAAATCCCACATCCTTGTTGAGCCTTTGCCTTAACTCCGCCTCCCTGTTCAACTATATATAGTAAACATGCTGAGCTTTTGGGGTGCTGAAATTTCTCTACCGGAGAGTCTAGACCACCCACCTCAGTTTTTCTTGTGTGTTTGTTTGTCTTTTCTCCATTCCTTTGCCACCCTAGTTAGCTCAATCCCTGGGGCCTTGCAAGGATGGGGTAGTCCACAGGCCCATAGTCCAAGCTGGCTACAAGGTAAAATACACATTCAACTCATTTTTTAAAAGGTCACATACAAATACTTACACATATTCTCACATTCAAATACACACAGGTATACAAAAACAAAACAAAACAAAAAAAAACCCTCAAATTGTCCCAAGCCACCCCAGACACTACGAAGAAATGGGGTCACTTTAATAATAAGAAACACAATTTCTGCCTGGCTTTCCCTCAGCTAATACAAGACCTGCAAGCTCTCATGATCTCCCAACAGCCCTGGTGTGTTTGGAGGTTCCTTCTAAGTGACTTATCAGCAGGACACTGGTTCTGCTCTGCTCCACTGGGGACCGTCATCATGAGACTGGTGAGAAAGAGACAGGGGGTTGCTGGAGGAGTGGAGGACCCCAAATCCAAAGTCACCACCCTCAGCACAGCCAACTAGCCCTTGCCAGATAAAATGCAGACTTTGACCTGTCCTCTTCATTCGACACGAGTTCCCAGCACACCTCTGCTCTGCTCCTAGTACAGTTGTGCATCCAGCAAGCTTCCACCACCTCCCTCAGCCAAAAGCATCTATGTATCTCTAAAACTGTACCAGAGTGCCTCGCCCCAGATGAGCACATGGACACGCAGGTCTAGATTCAAACTCACAGGTGCAGGAACATGTCACAGTAGAGGGCACATTGGAGGGCTTTCTCTTTGCTTATCCTCCTGAAAATTTGGCCAAGTTCATTTGGCTAATTCAACTTGAATAATAGAAAAAAGCATGTCATCTTAGGAAGTTTTTTATTACCTTTATTTTTATCAGAGTGGGGATGGGTGAGGATGTCACAGCACATATGTCGAGGACAGAGGACAACTTTCAAAAGCTGGGTCTCATCTTCTGCCACCTAAGTCCTGGGGATCTACCTTCAGTTGTCAGACTTACTAGCCAGTACCTATAGTGATATTTTATTTATGTCTTAATAAATTAAGCTTTGCTCTTCTGATATTCTGAAAAAAATCCAGGTGGTGGTGACTCACAACTTTAATCCCAGTGCAAGGGAGTCACAGGTCTTTAATCCGGCACTAGAGGGAATATAAAATGGGAGGAGAGGCTTGGTCTGCTTGGTCGACTAAGTCTGCTTTGTCTGCAGTCGCTCACCCTTGGTGGAAGTAAGACTTCTTAGTGACTTGGCTGCTTTGCTTTTCTGGTTTTTGGGTTGAATCCTGATATCTGACTCTTGAGTTTTTAGTATCTGTGCAACAAGAACCTTTACCTGCTGAGACAGCTTGCCTGCTGTATGTCATTTTTAAAGCTATGAAAAATGAGTTAGACAGGCAGCCTTGCCTTTGAGTGTGTTTCATGAATACATTCAAAAAACATTGGTTCCTCACTTTGTACGCACTGTGGGAGGTCCTTCTGTATATGTTCTGCTTTTATTAGTTAATGAATAAAGCTGTTCTGGCCTATGAAAGAGCAGAATATATCCAGGCTGGAAGGAAGAGAGAGAGAGAGAGAGAGAGAGAGAGAGAGAGAGAAGGTGGAGTCGGGGAGACACCATGCAACTGCTGAAGGTGAAGGAGAAATATGGCAGCCAGAAACTTACCCGGTAAGCCACAGCCTCATGGTGATATACAGATTAATAGAAATGGGTTAATTCAAGATGCAAGAGATAGTTAGAAATATGCCTGAGTCATTGGCCAAACAGTGTTGTAATTGATATAGTTTCTGTGTGATTATTTGGGTCTGAGTGGCGGGGAAACACAAGAGCGACCTAAGTTTACAAGTACTCAGTGTGTGAAAATGACTAAGGAAGTGTTTGTGTCCCATATATTTCAAGAAGAAAGAAATACACTGAAGACAGTTTAATGAATTAAGTGTAAGTGCAATCCTGACATTAAAACATTACCACCATGGGGAGGTGTATGGCAAAAAATGGTTTGGACCCACTAAAGAGCAGCCCATTATAGGTTGAAACATGATCTCACAAAAGAATCCTGCAGCTCAGGCAAGGGCCTGCCAGACATGCAGGTGGATGAGATTTGACCTGGACAAGGTGTGTTTTCCATTTGCTTACTTGTAAAGACACCAGACTACCTGTCTCCAACAAATGACATGCTGCCGAAAAGTCCCCTCAGAAGTCGATAGCCTCATTTGATCCACACTGCCTCAGCTCAGATTGCTTTGAAATGGTTCTTGGAGAAATTTGTTTGATTGATTTTTTGAGGCAGGTTCTCACTCTGTAGCCCAAGTTTGCCCCCAGATACCCAATTCTCCTGCCTCAGCTTCCTAGCTACCAGGATATCAGGCACAGTAAAACCCATCTGGCTTTGGGGACCTTTCTTTGTAATTACTTTAAACAGCCACCCGGAAAATCAGTATCTCTTCCACAGCCCTTTTCAGAATCAGGGTTTAAAAGAAACAAGGATCAAGATGCTGAGAGCATCTTTAGGATTTGTGAGATGCTCAGGAAAGATACCTGAGCCCAACCAATGAGCTTCCTCTCGCTGAAGGAGGTCCCAGGGCCGAGATCCATTCCCCCCACCCCCACCCCCAGTGCCTAGTTCAGTGCCTGGACCCAGTGATCAATGAATAAATGCCAGAGGAGAAAGTAACAGAGGAACAGATAAAATGAAGCAACAAGATTTCAAATCAGTAACCCGCATGCCCCATGTGTGTGTTCAGGACAGTCAAAGCTGCAGTAGCTAGAAAAATAACACCCCATCTTCCCTTTCCATCTTTGTTTCTAATTAGGCTTTAACTAAACTGTTAACAGCTTCATTGTTTATAAACATGTACAGGTGTGCCTCCGTAGCCACAGGGGCTTAGTCCCAAGACCCCACACACAGCCGCCCATGCCCTCATGCCCTCATGCTGAATTGCCGTGTATAAAATGGTATTGTTTTTGCATATAGCCTATCAATAGCCTCCCCCACACTTTAAGTCATCTCTAGATGACTCATGGTAGCTCACTGTCCATGGTATGCAAGCAGTTGTCATAAAGTAGTTTGGAGGATCATGTTTAGTCCTGGTATAGATGTTTTCCAAGTGCTTTTAATCAATAGTGGATAAATTTACGTGGCCATGGGTTTGGGAGAGGGACAGGCTATATTTGACCCAAAGACACAGATACATCTGAAGCTTCACCATAGCCAAAGGCAGGCAGGTTCAAAACCAAAGTCTTTACACCAGCTTCAACACGACTGCGTCCAGACAGGTTCTTTCTTGGCTAGAGATCCCTCTTGCTCAGGGTCAGAGCTGTGTGGGCTATCAGCGAGTAAGAGACCCGGTCATCACTGGTGGTCCTGCCCGAGGGCAGGTCAGTACTGTCTGTAGCATGGTTTTGCTTGTACTTGCCCGAGCTGCCCTTGGATTCCTTTACTTTGGCCAAGGCTCCAGAATTCCCGATACCCGCTTCTGCCAGGAGATTCTGAGACTCCCACTCTCCAGACTAGAAGTAGGCTCTCCTTACCTTTTCTCTAAAAGAAAAGAGACTTCAGAAGTCCTCACTCCCCGGGAGTGCTGAGGGGTGCTGGGGACCGAGAGGAGTGTGAGCTATCTTTAACCCACCAAGAGCTATTCTGCATTTCAGTTTCCAGAAAAAATGAAAAAAAAAAATCCCCTCCTGCATTCAAATGGTAACACATTTGATAAAACAATGGATGGCAAGATGGCTCAAGGTAAAGATGCAAGCATCTTTTGCAACCGAGACTATCAACCTGCCTTTAATCCTTGGAACGCCATGGTGGAAGAAAAACCCAACTCTTCTGACCTCCACACATGCACATAAACACATGGATATGCAAGCCTGTGAATGTAGTAAGAAACAAGCTACCTTTATTTACACAATGGAATACTACTCATTTGCTTAAAAAAAAATGAAGCCATGAAATTCTCAGGTAAAGGTATGAACTAGAAAAAATCATCCTGAGTAAGGTAACTCAGACCCAGAAAGATAAATATGGTATACATTCACTTATATGTGGATATTAGATATTAAGTCAACAGTTAATAAGCTACATGTCATAGAATCACAGAGGTCAGGTCTAGAAAAAGGGACTAGGGGGAAGCAAATAGATCTCCCTAGGAAAGGGAAATAGAATAGATAGTTATGAACAGGCAAGGGTTAGCACAACAGGATCAGGAAGATTAAGTACGGAGGGGGAAGGAATATGGGGAGAGACAGCTAATATTAAGGCCATTTGAGAGGTGGTATGGAAACCTAATACAGTAGAACCTAAAGTATATCCATATACGTAGGCAATCTAAATTAAATCTCTAAGTAATGGGGGAGACACAGTCCCAACCAGCCATCTATTATTACCAAACGAAACTTCCAGTACCAGGGTGGGATACATCTAATTAAGTTGTTAGCCAGAGGTAATCCCCCAAACAATTTAGGCTGTTGCCAAGACAATAGGTTGCTCTCCACAAACTGATGACAAGATCCTATTGCTGAAGACAGCACCTACACAACTCATTGAACAGAGAACCGCTGAGCTGGTGCCTCCCTAAGACCTTTACCATTACAGGCGAGTGCTCTTAGTACTGACAGTACTCTGTACACTACCAAAGAACATAACATACCAACCCAACCAACCCTTGGATCTACAATGGTGCCATGCTATCCTAGTGTAATGGTGGCACAAAGCTTGTGGGAGTAACCAGCTAATATCTGAGTTGACTTAAGACCCACACCACAAGATAGAACCCATACCCATGCTGCTTGGGTGACTAGGAACCCAATACTAGACATTCCAGGGACCTAGGGTAAACCAAATTCTGCTGTTCTACTAAAATGACACCCAGTGATATTCTCCTATACTCATAGATCAGCTCCTTGTTCAGCCATCACAAGAGAAGCTTCCTCCTGCGGCAGATGAGAACAAATACGAAGGCCCAAACCCAAACAATATGCAGAGAGTGAGAGACCTTGGAAAATGCAGCTCTAAATGAGATGTTTCCATCAACCACAACCCCTCAGGACTCAGGAAAGTCTTGGGAAAGAGAAGGCAGAAAGAGAGTAAAAGCCAGAGGGGCTGGAAGACACCAAGATAACAAGGCCTTCTGAACACAGCAGGACCGATGCACATATGAACTCACAGAGACTGGGGTGGCATGCACAGGGCTTGCACGGGGGTTCAACAGATGGGGTCCTAGGGCTGAAAGAAGCAGTGGACACATAACCCCATCCCCAACCCAGAAGCAATGTCCAACTCATAACCACTTGCAAATGAAATTGTAGTTTCCTCAAGGGAGTCTCAGTGGGAAGCAAACTACTCTTAAGTATGCCCAGCAAGAGATGGACAACAGAAAACAAACCCCATGGTGTCTTGGAGGTTGATTGTCTTACAATGTCATGTCAGGGTTTTTTCTGTTTTTAGTATGTATGTATGTAATATTTTTTCTTTTATTGTTTATTATCTATTGTTTCTCTCTCTCTCTCTGTCTCTCTCTCTGTCTCTCTCTCTCTCTACCCTATAGGTTCTTTGTATGTATATTATGACTTCCAATTTTGTCTTTATCTGAGATCCCCGAGTGTGCTAAAGCGTGGATTCCTACATCTCTGCATGTTTCTCATGCTTTTTCTTGGGCTCTTTTTCTTCTGGTTTGTTTATTCTGTTCTATTCTGATGTATTTTTTTTTGTTTTGTGTTATCTTACTGTATTTTATTTTATTATAATCCCTTAGACGTCTACTTGTTTTCTAATGAGAGACAGAAAGGGGATGGATCTGGATGGGAGAGGAGGTAGAGAAGAACTGGGGAGATGCAGGTAGAGGGAGGAAAAACTGTAGCTGGGATATATTATGTGAGGAAAAAATGTTTTCAATAAAATAAAAATCTTAAAGTGCACAGAAGCATGTATATAGGCTATATATAAATGCAGTGTCAATTTGACACAAGCAGCTTGGGCATTGAAGGGCTGGGCTGATGTGCGGTGTCTACAGGGCACATACAGCCATCCTCCACAGGTAGGAAGGGACAACTACATTTTACCATTAGTATTCAATACCTCTTAGCAATCATCCACAGTGAAGGATTTATTACGCAAAGCTGTGAGTTCCGCCTGAGAATTAGCTTTGCTAATGAGAGTGGGCACTGAAGGTCACACTCCCTCCTAAGACAGCACAAGCCCACTAGACAGTCCTGGCAGCCTGCGTCTATGCCTGGTTCCCTTGAGCCAACTCACAACCTGGAAGGACCATCCCCACCTCAGGTCACCTGAGGCCAGGTGGTGACTCTACAGCTATCCCAGTTTTTCCCTCTGAGATTCTATATGTCTGTCTGTTTGCAGGAAAGCCAATCTAGAAAGCTTTGTCCTCATAGTTTTTAATATATTGTAATTAAAATATAATTTTGTCTTGATTAAAATGGAATAAAGAGAAACCTTAGCCTGAGCTTAGCAAAACCTAAAATGTTCACACCAAGGCACCCTGAGCTTTACAAGAACATAAGTCTTATGAAAGCAAGTTGTAAAATGGTTTATAAACTGAGCCTTAACATCAAACCTGAGTTTAGACAGGGTCCCCGGCTTGACAGCAAGGGACCAAGTGACTTATTAATCTCGATCATGGGTTCATTCAACTTTTTGCCATTTGATTTAAATGTCAACCGTCCATTGTCTGATTGTTAAACATTGTTAAATATTCTTGCCAACTTTCCTGGAAAAGACCTGTTTTGTCAGCAATTCAAGCATGAATATTGGAATCTGAAAATGGAGAAAAAAGGCTGTAATAAGCTCCAGGGACTTATCCCTCCAAAGGAAAACATTTCCAGTGTATACATGATCCTCCGCAGCTTGCTGCCCAGCCATCCACAACCAGAGGTGTGTTCACAACCAGATGTGTTCTATTTTGGGTTGGAATCATCTTGAATAATTGAACTTTGGAAAAAATGTCTTGAACCAATATTTATCTGAGTCATGGAACCAGGAATTTGATTTGGGATTCTATACCACCCATCCAGGCTGAGAACTCTGGGAAACCATGAGAGAGCTCTTAAATATCTATATAGATATTTAAGAAGGCTATAAAGAAGAGTGAATTCTGAGAAAATTTATTTGAAGAAACTCTGATCAGGAAAGAGGTTAGTTTAGTTTGGCAGAAATTCCTAAGATGTCCCCCAGTTCTAGGTCTGGGGATTTCAACAGGAATGATGAAGCCAAAGAAAGATCCAGGTCTTTAAATGAAGTCCAGGAAAGTTCTCAGAGAAAGGCTTTGTGGTCAAGCTAATGAGAGCTGTCAATTTTTATGAAAACTAAATCTAACAGTCACTTTTGAGATCTTTCTCATGTTGAATAAGAGAAAATGTTAGCTGAAAAAAAGCAAATGGATAAAAAGCATGTCTGTGATGGGCACAGGAAGAACTACATCCAGGGGTTTGGGGTCTGGTCAGAGATAGGGAAGCCCTTCAGGCCTTGAGTGGAAGCAAGCATCCCCTCTATGTGTCCCATGTGCCCACAGAAGGCCAGGAGACAGCTGTAGGACTTACCAGAAGCCCACTGCTCTTCCACACACGTTCTCTATACCAATCCCTTCCCTTGTGCTAACACACACACACACACATACAAATCACAGCACACTTCTAACATTGTCCATAACTGTCAAGAGACAATGGACGCAGAATCCTGTGAGCTAAATCACATTTTCTCTTTCCCTTAAACTGATATGTTGAAGTGTTACTCACCCTACTCAAAACCTCAGAGCATGAATGTATTTGGCAATGAGGTCTTTCTGGAGATAAAGAGGGCTGTAATGTCACATGGACGGGCCCTAACACAGTAGAATTAGGAAAAAGTTTGCAGAGATATGTACAGAGAGAGGTCATGTGAGGACACAGGCCTATATCAGCCATCTTCACGTCAAAGATGTCCCAGAAGAAACAAAGCCCGCCCACACCTTCACCTGAGACTACTAACTTCAGAAATTGAGAAAATGTGTTCCTATGATTTAAACCTCCATTATATTTTGGTATAGTATCCCGGGGTGGTTAACCATCAACCTTCTGAGTGAAAATGAGGAGAGTATGTCTATCGCCTACCTCAGGACCTAGTTCCGTGTCTATGGTGTGACATACTCAGTGTTTGTGGACTAAGAGGATGTCTCAGGTTACACTTAACTGTGAATACTGCTCACATGGCCTCATTCTGGAAGAGAGACTCATTGGCTAGCCGCGAGTTTCACTGGGTTCCAAGATGCTATGCATATACAGCACCAGTAATCTATAGATGATTTCAAGTCCCCAGCAGTCAGGAAGGTGGGACGAGGCACTCTGCATTGCTTTCTTCAGGCCCCAGCACAGCTGTATGAAGCAGGTCAACACTTTATGATTATTCCTCTTTAGGAAATTAATGGTGACATCATCCCATAGGGTGCGGCCACCAAGAATATCTTTAGTAGTTCTAGCTCCCACCAAGGCTTTTGTCTTTTTGTCTTCTTTGTTCTGGCATTGATCCTGTTTTATTTCTCCCTTCTTATATAAATCAATGGTACTTGTATCAGTCAAGGTTCTCCAGAGGAGCTAATAGATTATGTGTAATTAGAAGAAGGGATTCATCAGATTGGCTCATAAGATCAGAGGCTGCATAGTCCCACTACGGCCATCCTGAGAGCCAGGACAATCAGCAACTATTCAGCCCCTAAAGCTAGAAACCATAGAATAAGAGGGGTCACCGGAACTACCCTAGTCCAAGGTTGGAAGCCCGGCTTTCTGCTGAAGAGTACTGGTGTGAGTCCACCTGCAAAGACTCAAGGAGCTGAAGTGTGAGCTCCAAGTCTATGATGGAAACAAAATGGAACGCACCCACTCGAACAGAGCAGGGCATGGATGTCGCATCAGTGTCCTTCTGTCTTTGTTCAGTGTTGACCCCCAGCCTATAGCACCATGTGCCGTATGGTGCCCACATATAGTGTACTCTTTCTCACTCAATTTGCTAATCCTCATGCCCCTTGTCTCCAGATACACTTTAACAGACACGTCCAGAAGTGTGTTCTTCACCAGTTTCCCAAGGGCTTCTCAGCCCAGCCAAGTCGACAACCAAGATCAGATACCATAGTATGTAGATGAGCTATGGTTTGTTGCTCAACACATAATGAGGCCAAGACTACAACACCCATTTTTGCCAAAAGAAAGAGCTATATTGTCCATGCACTAACCAGAAAATAGAAGGTGTGCTCACATCTGTCTGCAGAGAGGCAGTCACATAAATATCCAGATGAGCGGAAGTCACCTCATCATTCTCACACCCACATTATTCGGGTCCACCCTGCAGCTGTCGATGGTGCTGCATAACACAATGGCTGCTCTACGTGCTGCGCTAAGTGCTATGGAACGGTTCACGGTTGGGCAAGGGGCTGGAGATTGAAACAAACACAGAGAGAGACAGACAGAGACACGGGTGCCAAGAATGCCCCAAGAATACTTTCTTTATTGTGTTCCAGGGCAGCTTATATAGGGTTTCCTTCACTGATAGCCACACCCCAGCTCCTGGGATTTTCAGCTGCAAATCCACCAGAAACCACTCCCCTGCCATCAGGAACTGCCGAGGGCCTGGTGCTCAGAGCAGCTACAAGCATGAAAACAAGCTGCCCACTCCGGCAGGCAAAAGGTCATAGAAAATTCAGGGTCGGATGGTCTGCAGTCCTCAACAGTGCTGCTCGCTTACTTACACGGACTCTAAACCCAAAGCCCTGGAGTCTGTTCAGTTGTATTTGGGGACACTTGGGCCCCCTGGGTTCTGAAGGTCATTTTTAGATCAGATCCCAGGGTTCTCTGCCTGAGTCCGGAACAGCAACGCTCCCAGGATAGCAGGTTTCAGAGACACAGAAGTTGCCATTTTATGATCGGATTTAGTCGTCTCTCTCCATGACTCAGAAATGAAGTCTTGGGGTCACACTTAATTCTCCCATGTGCTGGCTCCTCTTTATCAGTGCACCCCCTCTCTCTCCATCTTTGGTCCTCATCACTCCAGCAGGGTCCTGGCCTTAAGAGGTAGAGATGTTCCAGACCCCTAACCTTTCTACCGCATTGTCTGATATATTCTACCATTGCTAAGCCTCAGGAAGGCTTTCTGGGGGGTCCTGGGTCAAGAAATAACAGAAGACCTGCCTTCGTTGCTTTTATGACTGAAAGTCGTGGATGAGAAGTTCACAGAGCGAGCAAGAGGGAAGCTCATAAGAGCCTTTTTAGGAGTATCTCCCACACCTGCCTGAGGTCATTGCTGCTGACTCTTCCAAAGTCCAAAACCCTAGTTGCAGCTTCTGTTATTAATGCAGCCAACCAGCCCTTTGTGCCCTCAGGTTCCACATCCTGAAACCCAATTAACCATAGAGCAAATGCTCCCCTGCAAAAGCATTGCCCATGCAGTCTTCATATTGTGGCTTGGTGGTAAAGCCCTTACCTAGATATGTGAGGCTTTGAGATCCATCTCCAGAACCCCCCAAAATAATTGACAAGTATAATTACACTTGCACAGACACATTGTATGATTCCCTAAATAACAGCTGTAACAATGATTTGTGTATCACTTATATAATAGTGAATAGTATAAATAAGATGATTTTAACTGTCATTAAGGAAGGATGTGTGTAGGCTCTATAAAAATGCTGTGCCATTTTCTATAAGAGACTCGAGCAGCTATAGACTTGGTATCCACAGGGATCTTAGACTCATTACCCTGAAGATACTGAAGGACATATGTACACATTTACAGAATCACCTTAGGTAATTGGATAGGAGAAAGCAACTTCCAGAACAGTAGTTCTCAACCTGTGGGTCATGACCCCTCTGGTGGAGTCAAGTGACCCTTACAGGAGTTGCCTAAGACCATCAGAAAACACAGTTATTTATATTATGCTTCATAACAGTAAGAAAATTACAGTTATAAAGTAGCAATAAAAATAATTTTGTGGTTGAGGATCACTACAACATGAGGAGCTGTCTTAAAGGGTCAAAGATTTTGGAAGGTTCCAGAGCATACCAGAGTTCAAATGCAAACTGATCAAATGATCTTTGTTGCTGATTTATTTTCGAAAGGATTGGTTTAAGACAGGCTGGGGGTGGGAGGTACCATGTGCAGGCCAGAGGGATATGGGGAGAAAAGACTGTTCCCAGGGACACAGAAGAACAGCCAAGAACTATAATTCTAACCTTTGCCCTCCATGGTTCAGTGGCTTGTGGGCAGGAAGAAGGAAAGTGACATCTGTGATTTAGTCCATATGAGACGCTCGACCTCCCCAGCTTCATGCTTCAGCAGGCTCAGTGTGGGGCTGAGGCCAGCAGAGCTGTGCTAGAAGTGGGGGTGCGGGGCATTGCTGGGGGAAGAAGAAATCCGTATGTTCGTCTCTGATGCTAATTGCAAAACGCCTGCCCCTCCCTCGGGCTGTTTTGTGGTAGATTTTCTGCTTTTGTTCATTCTTACAACAAATTAGTCTGTTTGGTTTGGTTAGTCATGGCAGGATGATTTCCTGAACAACACTGGCACCGATAAAAAACACCCTTTACTGCCAGGAGTTTGTCCTGGAGCACCATACCCGAGCCCAGCTCACAGAAGCCTCTGTAGCTGGGGGGCCTATGGTGGCCAGAGGCTGAATCCATCCCTAGACCTAGGATTCTCATGCTTGAGGTTGAAAGCTAATGCAGAATGAGGAAAGAACTTGTGGAATGCAGCAATCACTTTCTTGTTGTTAAAAGGCCAGGTAGAGGCGAGTTTGGCTTGTCCATCAGAACCCTAGACTTTTAGGCTTAGTTCCTTACTCTGCCTCTGCCCCAATGCTAACCACAAAGCAAATTTAATGCTGTGAACCAGGACAGCCCTACCTTTGAGTCCCAAGAACTAAGACATTGATCGGGAAAACACCAAAGGACGCCTTCAGGGTGGACTGGATCACAAAGAGATGGGTGCAGAACTCTTCAAGTTGGGATTCATTCAGTTCCCTTGTCTAATGTCTCTTCCAATTTAATTCACAAATTAAAATCTGGATTTAAGTATTGTAATTTTAAGCACAGCTAGCTATAAAAGCCAACACAAAGGAGCATTTTTCTAATTACTCATTTTTATTAATTATGTGAATACCCACATAAAATATGTGCTGAAGGCAATGGGATATTGACAAATTGACTCTTTAGAGGAAAAAATGCATAGTTTCTAGCATTTGCCGATTTGCACGGTATTAATAGTTCTGTGACCACGTGCAATCACATGCTGCTGAAAAGGTATTGAAAAACACACACACACACAACTGGCTGTCATGGCCAGCATGGATGGGCTCATACATAGCACTAGCAGGGTACAAGCTTTTTCGGTTTGTGGCAGAAGCACTGGCAACACAAATGTAATTTGAAATTAAACTTTCACTGGGATAGAGAATGAAGAGTTGAAATTCCTGGAAGCCCCGGTAGGCTTAGCCAGGTTAAAGGAAAATGGGAGGAGCCAGGCCTTTGCCTGCTCCCCTTTGCTGTGTACAGCTTCACATCATGACTGCTGGAGGAGCCTGTGCTGACAGCAGCCCCATTCCCACCAAACCCTTAGTGAGTTATCTACCCGGAACCAAGCTCAGCCCCCAACCCACGACAAGTATTCAATAAATGCTAATCAAATATGAATGCGCTCGCTAATAGGGGCTGGATGCCACCATTAAGACAGTCTATGGTTTCTGTTCAGATCTAAGCCAACAGATCCAAGAGACCACTGGCCCACTAAGTGGGGAAGGATGGTGGTGGGTGACACCGCAGAAAGCAGCACAAGCACCATCCTCCCCAATGATGGCCCTTTCATACAGCTGGCGCCACCAGGTGACATCAAGTTGACCAACAGCAGAAGGGTTCCTGGACGGCTATAGATACTTTCTTCAGGGACTGTAAGTCCAGTTATAAAAAGCTACCCTCAGGAAACACCATCACCTGAATTGACAAGGGGTGGTCCTTGAGTGCCTGTGTAAACTAGAAGGTGAACGAAGGGCCGGTTATACTTGTATAATTCAGTCTCTTCATTTTTAAAACAAAGACAGTACTACCCTGTTGGCTTGTGCCTATTAATTTAAATATCACACAGACACTGACCCTAGAACATGGGATTTCAGTAAGTGACAGAGGTCATGCTGACCATTGTACTTGCTTCATGCGGACTACATGCTAGTCAGAGCACATGTGTAAGCTCTATCAAAAGCACCACCCTGACTTCCCTTCTCTAAAGGACCTGGGCTTCGTTCGTGGTAGGAATCCAAGCTACTCCACCTTCAGGGACCAAATAAAAGCTTTTTTGGCTGGTGGAGTACACCAAAGGGTCACAGCTTCTGTGCTTTTCTGTTTCGGGCTGAGCTACATAGAAGATGTTGGCATCTTCATGTCCAGGATCTAAGTCTGTTATGTTACACAAAGGGACTTTGTCCAACTGACTGAGTTAAAAAATGTTACCCTGTTGAAACTGCCCTGGTGTGAGTGAAGTGTCAACACTAGAGCCCTTACAAGACGGGCAGGAAGGTTAGAACCAGAAAAGGAGATATGTTCATGGAAGCAGGGATTGAGTGATACAGCCTTAAATTAAGGAATGTGGGACTCTCCTACATCAGCCTCTAGAGCAGTGCTCCTCAACCTTCCTGATGCTGTGACCCTCTAATGCAGTTCCTCACGCTGTGCTGACCCCCAACTATCACATTATTCTATTGCTACTTCATAACTGTAATTTTTCCACTATTACGAATCATAATGTAAATATCTGATAACGCAACCCCCAAAGGAACTGTGACTCACAGGCTGAGATCCGCTGCTCTAGGGGTACCAGCCGTGCTAACACCTGGACTTTAGCACAACAAAACCGGTTCTAGACACATGGTCCCCAGAGCAAAAGGTTTTAAATTACTAAGTCATTTGTCATAGCAATAGGAAATGAATACAAAAGCAAACAATGAAACCTGGGTCCTGGGTCCAGAAAGACACCAATCCTTTTCTTCCAAATTCCTTACACGAGAAGGAAGAATCTATTTTCCTTGGCCTGTGACTGCGTCACTTCCTAAGACAATGTTTTCCAGAGGAGGAAAACAGTGAACACCAACAAGGTTTTAGGTATTTTAAGACCATACATGATTTTGGTCCGTGGACATACAAGGCAGAAGGCAGGAAAGGGGGAAGTTACGTGTACAGCATGCTTGTAGGCGGCTGGTGCTCCAGCGTCAGGTGAGGAACGTGTGCTGTTGTTATTGTTTTGTTTTTAGAAAACTTCAGCAAAATCACTTAAGAGGAGTTAAGAAATTAAGTAGAGAGTTTTTCAAATACTGAAGGAAAGTTAGAAAATGAGGACTTCAGATGAATTCTGGGTAAATTGTCCAAGAAAAAATTAAAAGCTACAGCTTAGGCTGAGTGAAGAATTTATATTTGTTTTGTTTTAGAGACAAGTTGTCCCTATGCAGCCACGGCTGACCTGGCTGCACTTGCTGTGTGGATTAGGTTGGCTTTGATCTCACAGAGGTCCATCTTCTTGTATCTCCCGAGAGATGCATAATTTTTTAAGACACTAGAACCCAGTAGGTAAGATATTATCCCACCCTGGTAGGAGCGTGAGAGCCCCTTCCCAACCTCACTGGAAACAGCCCGAATCCTCTGCTCCCTGCCAACCTGGCCACCATGTTTGAACGGTATTTGTAAACTCTAGATTACTGGAGTCTCCAGCGGGGAGTACAGTACGCATCCTATTGTGCTGGCAGACAGCAGGAAAGAGCAGAGAGGAGGCTGCATCTGGATGACACCTGAATTTCATTTGGTTTATGCTGTCTTTGCAGGAGTCTCTAGGCTCCTTTTATTTAAGCAAAATGGTTTTCAAAGAGACCAATTAACAGGCTTGCAGTGGGAGGCCTTTCAGAAGGGTGCATTGAAGATCACTCATCACGCTAGCTTGGAAGCATGGAGAGAGACAATGATTAAGAATGAGCTCAGAATGTGTGTGTACAGCTATAAATCCAAATATACAAACATAAGGGTATTAATGATAAAAGTCGATGCAATCAGTGAACTGATAAAAAGATAATTTTGTGAGTTGGGCCAGAAATTGGGAGCTGCCAACCCATGTTTCTGTGTTTGATTCTTCCGTTTTCAGGTGTGGGATTAAGGACCCTTTTTCTTCTTTTGTGAATTGTCTCTGCGTATTTTTCTTCCTCTAAAATACTTTATTAAAGAAAAGAAATCTGGGGTTGGAGCTATAGTCCAGTCAGTATAGTGATTGCCTAGCATGAACCCAGCCTTAGGTTCTAGTCCCAGTACCTTATAGGCTAAGTGTGATGGCACATAGTTTTAGTCCCAGAATTTGGGAGGTGGAGGCAGGAGGATCAAGAGTTCAGAGCCATCCTCTGAGAGTTCAAGGCCAGTCTGGGCTACATGAAGACCTGTCTCAAGAAAAGAAAAGAAAAGAAAAGAAAAGAAAAGAAAAGAAAAGAAAA
>JABTXL010001002.1:4824928-4840403 GCA_025134845.1 Neodon shergylaensis
AGGAAGGAAGGAAGGAAGGAAGGAAGGAAGGAAGGAAGGAAGGAAGGGAAAAGAGAAAGCAAAGAAAGAAAAAGAAGAAATGAATCTTTCCTTTTGACTTTTGAAAACTATTAGTAATAGATCATACAACAGAAAAGCTCTGATTATACCCCCAGAGTTTTGTAAGTTGAGTTCTGTCTTCTAGCTAATCCTCTGCTGCCTATACAGGGCAGCGTGGCTTCCTTAGAATGCTCTTTCACAGGGCTGAGATCTGGGACAGCGGATCACTCTGTGATCTCGTTGAATTATATGTCCTTATTTTTGCATCAAGGGAGGATGGTTTCTCACCAACTCGCACTGAACGGTCCATGGACCACATGGGTAGCAAGGGAGCAGAACTTCTCGGACCAGAGGCGTCAAGACATGAGTCACAATTTCTGTGTTAGTCAGTGTCCCATCACTAGAATAAAATGCCTGGTGTAGTCAAATCAAAAACAGCAAGGTTTCACTTTGATCCTACACTTCAAATCCACGATCATCCGGGCATGTTGCTTTGGACTGTGGGAGCATGCCGTGGAGAAAGCTACTCAGCTGTGGTGTCTGGAAGGAGCGTGAGTCAAGGAAGAACAGGTGGCCTAGGTCCAACACCCACCTCAAGCCCTTCCCTAATACCTAACTCCCTTCCATGAGACTCCATCCTAAAGGTTCGAACCCTTTCCTATAGCACTATGGACTGTGGGCTCAACCTTCAACACGTGGAAATTCTTCAGGACAGTTAAGATCCAAACAGTGCTTCTGGTGTGAGAACCAAACTCCACAATAATGTGTACTTCAAACCAGTAAATCAGAAGCCTCTCAAAGCCACATACAAAGTCAGCCAAGAACACACGGTTAACTCTGACACCAGGAGGGTCATGATTCCAGGGCCTCCAAGACTGCCGATAGCCCCACTATGGGGCCCAAGAAGTGCTTCTTCAAACAAAGACTAGCTAGATTTCAATACCAAATTCCTGCTTCTTCAAACTCCTTTTCCCATAAATGGAAAGGCTTCCCCTGGGAGATCCCCGGGGACCTTCCACTGGCTCTTGCTGTGGTCACTGCTCTTATCAGTGACATTACAGAGATGGTTGTGATGCCAGTCAGCTGGAATGTTTGTCCCAAATGCCAGGATATTCGCTTCTTTACAATTACACTTTAACAAAGCCTCTAGTACTCAAAAGCAGCACACGTATTTTAAACATTAAATGCCAGGTGATCAGACAGAGCCAGAGCCCAAGGGCACTCCCCACCCTAAACTGTACATGCCAAAACCAACCAAACCGCTTGCTTGTGTTTTCCTGTTTGATTACTGGCACGCAAACAATACAAGCATCATAGTCCACGCTGCAGACTTGGTATCACCCTCAACCAGGACAAAGGATCAAAACAGGCTCTGTTCTGGGACTCTCTGTTCTGTGGCCAGGGAGTTCTTGTGGGGTTTGTACTTGCTGAACTTGTGAGTGCCTACTAGGTTTCCTTAAGTTCCCAACAGACTCATTCCTGCAGCCAGCTCTTGAGTAAGGACCTGCCCTCCCCGGTGTTTTCTCTGACATGGCTTCATTATGAGTCCCGTCATTAAAAGGCCTTGTCCACTGTCAGGTAGAGGCCACAGGGCCAAGTCTCCATCTCCATATGGCTCTGGGTGTCCTGCTACTTTCTTAGGGCCAAGTAGAGGTTCTGTTTCACCGAATCACTTTGTAAGAGTTTTGGGAAATCATTAGATACAATTGCCCTGGTTCATGTTGAGAAGCACGCAGCAAAGAAGAGTGAAATAATCAAGATCATTCATCCAGTTTAGAGCAGAGCCGGGGCCAAACACATGGTCTCCTGACTCTTTGATCGTGGAGACCAGGGCTGACATGGACCCATATTTCAGCCTATACAGAGAAAGTAGTATTTGAAAGCAGCCCTCAGGGACTGGAGGTCTGTGATTAAGAGCACTGTAGATGAATTGGTTCAGTTCCTACCACCCACACAGTGGCTCACAACTGTCTTCACCCTGGTTTCATGGGATTTGAAGTCCACTTCTGGACTCTGCAAGCACCAGCCACACACATGGTACACATACACATAGGCAAACACTCATACATATAAAATGAAAAACAAGTCTGTTTTTATTTTAAAGGATTTATTTTATTTTATTTATGTGTATGAGCGTTTATCATATATGTATGTATGTGTGCCTGGTGCCTACAGAGGCCAGAAGAAGACACTGGATTCCCTGGAACTGGAGTTATGAACAGTTGTAAGCCACCATGTGGGTTCTGGGAAGTTAACCCAGGTCCTCGACAAGAACAACAAATGCTCTTGTGTTGGGGACTGTGGACCCCCAGACTCTGAATTTCCTATAAACAACTTGTTTTCCTGTGCTTGCAGCTGCTCTGAGCACAAGACCCTCAGGAGTTTCTTATGGCAAGGGAGTGGTTTCTGGTGGGTTTGCAGCTGAGAGTTAGAATGTGGCCATTGGTCAAGGAGACCCTATATAAGCTGCCTGGAACCCAATAAAGAGGGCGTTCTTGATTCAAGGGGGCATTCTTGGCATTCTTGTTTCAAGGATGACCTATGTCTCTGTCTCTGTATGTGCATGTGTATTTCAGTCTCCAGCCCCTTACCTGACTCACGAACTGTACCGTAACACATAGAGCGAAGAACAGGCAGTGCGTTACACTCTTGACCATTGAGCTACCCATGTTTTTTGATAAAATATCCCTCCAAGTATCCTATCCACAATGCATAGAATACCACCACCAGAGCAACTCTGTGAGACTGACCAGCTAAACAATCTCTCAAGTAGTTATTTTTCTACTGCAGGGATAAGTCACGGTTACCAAGGCAACAAATAGGAGAAAACATTTATTTGGCTAATGGTTCCAGAGGGGTAAGAGTCCCTTGTGGCAGGAAAGCCTGGCAGCAGGCAGCACACAAAGTGGCTGATGCAGAAGCTGAAGCTCACATCTTGACTGCCAGCACAGAGTGAAGAGAGGGAACTGGGAGTCAGGCAAGGCACTGGACCCTCAAAGCCTCTCCCTAGTGGCATACCTGTAGCAGCAAGGTCATACCTCCTAAGTCCCAAACAACAAGACAAACTGTGGATCAAATCCCCCCCAACATTGTGGGGGACTTTTCTCATTCAAATCACTACAGTATCTAACTATTCAAATAATGATAGATTAGCAAGAAAACAACAGCAGCAACAACAACAACAAAAAAACACTTCATTGGATTCAAGGGGTGACTTTCCTTCTAAGATCAGATGTGTGCTTGCATGATTCAGTATTTCCTGGGTCTCGCTTTCCTAATTCATAACAGCATTGGCAAGAGGTTCCTGCCTGCCCCAAAAGACTATTCTGAGGGCGAATGAGATAAGACTTTATCCTGACAGCGACTGTGTGAGTGGATTTGCTGTCTGCACACCTGGGGCTGCTCTCTACTCCACAGATTGCTGGAGGAAGCCGATGGAAAATCCTTTGACCACTCTGGTGTAAAACTCCGAAGGTCCTGTTCCTGTCCTTTAAAACCTGATGGTCCTGTAGCTCCCGTGTCACTACAGGACCAGTACTCAAGGTCTGAACTAAGCTGGAGACTTAAAAACACAGACAGAGACAGACAGAGAGATGGACACGGGTCATCCTTGACACAAGAATGCCAATGCCCATTCTATTGTGCTCAGGAGAAGCTTATACAGGGGCCCTTAGCCACACCCAGTATATTGAGGAGTTACTACATGTTAAGGATTTCACTTGCATTGTCTCCCTCAGCCCTGATAGTGTCTCCACCCCAAGGGCTATTTGAAGTTCATTTTATAGTTGAGCTTATGTAGACATCAGGAAATGGACTAATTTACCCAGGGCCAAAGGCCGACTAAGAGAATGAACTCCATCAAGCAGAACTTCAGAATTCTTTCCAGTATTGAGATCACAACTGCCTGTAACTGCAGCTCCTGGGCATCCAATACCTCTCCTGCCTCTTCTGGCCTCCATAGGCACTGGCACACACATGTTCACACTGCTACTACCACCACTACTACTATACACACACACACACACACACACACACACACACATACACACACACACACATACACACAAACACACACACATACACACCACTTCTGTTTGGCTTCCACCTCACTCATGTTCCCTTTGTCTTTGCTTCTTCTTCTCCCCCGCAACCCATTGATATGTTTCTTTTTGAATAATGTCCACTGCTAATCCTTCCAGTTCATTGGCTGATTTTCCCACAATGTCTAATTTGGCATCCGTGGTAGCATCATCACAGATATTATAATCTTCCTATCTCAAAAGTTGATTTGTCTCTACTTATGCTTTCTTTTCTCTTCTTAAAATATGGGTTGTATTGGCAACGCGTGCTTTAGAATCGTTGGACTTCCTGCTTAGCATGTCAGTGCTGCAAGGCTCAGCTATTCTTCCCAGGTCACCTAGAGAAATGTAACCTTGCTTCTTTCATAACAAACTCAAAGCTTATGGCTTGTTAGGGAAATGCTCCCCCCACCTCGACCCAGTGTGCTGCTCAGCTTCAATGTAAACCCACTTAAGGGAGTAGCACCTATACAAAAGGAGGTAGCAGGCCTGTTTTGATGAAGCTAAAGAGGTCTTTCTCTCTGACAAAGGAGACCCATGGCCTCTGCCGGCACCCAGGAAACAGTAAGAGACTGACTTACTGCCTACTACCCACAATGAATCCAAACTTCAGTCACAGCTGGGCACAATAGTAACAAATGAACACAAATAGTACCTATGTGCCTGATATTTAAAAAGAACACACATGTTCATGCATGAACACTCATGTTTTTATACTTAGCATAAACTTATGAAAAAATAGATTCAGAATAGTGTTCACCTCCAAATATCATTGCTTAAACCAACATAATTTTATAGACATGACATTTTATAAGTATACATGCACTTACAAAAAGCAGATTATGAGCTTTATCAAAACCGCATACTTTTCCTGCGTTAGCTGGTCAAAACTGATCTTGTGTCAAATAAAATTATATTTACCTAAGATTAGCACGTCATATCCATGTGTAAGACGTCGAGCCCAAGTTAGAAGACTAAATAAATATACCTTGGGTTTGAGCCTGTGTTAAGCTATGATCACTTGCTTATAAAACTGTCATGTGTACACCAGTGGGGCTTGCTGGGAAGCGGGCAGCATTGTTCTGGATCCTAGATAACTTGAAAGATCAGGAAATGAACAACCAGGTCAGAGTTGCTAAAGACTAGGTGGATCCTAAGGTTTGAACCTGGTCTGTGACAAGCTCCGTTGGTTTTCCAGGCCTCCTGATCAACCCCCAAGTTCTCCTCAGCTGTCCTACAATATTTGCAGAAATCTCCTCAATTTCCTGCATCTCTCTACAGCACTAGAAAGTTCATAGCTGATACGTGTCCGAATCAACATGACATCACCATTCAAGTTGGCTCTGTAAGAGTGCTTTCCAGTCTATGGATTCGCTCTAATCTAACAGGCATCTTTTGTCTTTTACTATTTGACTAAGGCGATGGGTGGATGTTGTTACTACCACGTCTACACTTGCAACTCTCTTCCTTAGGGCTATTTTTCTTTCTCTTCTCCGGGTCATCATAGCCATGAGCAGAACAAGCCGGAAATGATAGAGGATTCACGCCTCTAGGAATAACTTCCCACCAGGCCTAGACAAATGTTCTGGCTTCCTTGCTCATCCTCTGGGCTGATTACGGGATAACACTGCCTCCCAGGGATGGCAGGAGGAGTGAGCAGAAGACTGCTTTCTCAGTACACTATCGACTGACTCCTTCACCTCCCTCAACTTGCTACTGGTTGGGGTTTGCAAGAATCATCTTCAAAATTTGATTCAGTTTCTCAAGGTAAGCAGCAGGAAAAAACAAAATATATTCATTTAAATGGAATCCAAATAAATGTCAAGTGAACACTGGTAGATGGGCTATCCCCAACTGTACCAGATTTTTTTCATTGAGGCCACCAACCAGCTACCAAATTGTGATACAGAGACTTATTAAATGTTTTGAATGCTCAGCCTACCTTAGGCTCGTTTCTGGCTGGTCCTTTTTAACTTAAATTAACTTGTTTCTCTTTATCGGCCTTCTGCCTGAGAGCTTTTACTACTTTTCTTTCCTTCTATATATCTTACTTTCACTGCTTCTCACATCTGCTGGCAGATGCCTGGCTTCTAGCCCAAAGCTCTCCCTCGTTCTCTCTTTCTCCGTCTTCTCTCATCTTACCTCTCTCTCTCACTCTCTCTTGCTCTCTCTCTCTCCCCTAGACTTCTCTTATTTATTCTGTCTGCCCACCAGCCCTGCCTGTCCTTTCTCCTGCCTAGCTATTGGCCATTCAGCTCTTTATTAGACCAACCAGGTGCCTTAGGCAGGCAAGGTGAAACAGATGCAACCCATCTTTATCTAATTAAACAAATGCAGCATAAACAAAAGTGACACACCTTTCCACCATTAAAGTAATATTCCACAGCATAAACAAATGTAACACATTTTTTGCCCAGTTAAAACAATACTTCACAATACCCAACCATGCCAAGAGTGACTCTGTGTTTCCACAGAAACTTGGATTTATCACCAGCAGAACCAATTATATATTTTTGTGGCACTCAAAGCAAGATAAAAAATTGGTCCAAAGCAAGAAGAAATGATTGTTGAAGATGATTTAGTATAAAGCATCTTTTTTTCCTTTGCAGCCAATCAACTTGTCAAAGTATTTTTTTATTATCAAACCATCTATTGACTTATGTATATCAGCATATATTAATTATACATAGTAATATATTTCCCCACATATGTATAATGTATTTCAATCATATTCACCTCTGTATCTTTTACTTTGCTACTTAATGTCATTCTAGGAAAATTAAATTTAAAAAAAATATCTAGGATGAGTTTTACTGCTGACCTTTGTGAAATGTTTGTTTTAAAATGCTAATCTAGGGGGCTGGAGAGATGGCTCAGTGGTTAAGAGCATTGCCTGCTCTTCCAAAGGTTCTGAGTTCAATTCCCAGCAACCACATGGTGGCTCACAACCATCTGTAATGGGGTCTGGTGCCCTCTTCTGGCCTGCAGACATACACACAGACAGAATATTGTATACATAATAAATAAATATTAAAAAAAATGCTAATCTAAAGGTGTTTAACACCTATACAGTCACCAAAATTACATTGTTCATAACTTGTATCTTGTGCTTTCTGCACACACACAGATATGTACAATAACGAAATGGTAAGGGCTGAAGATAAAATGCACTATTAGTTATTCCTTTCCCTGGTAACCAGAACTCGGGTACTGGCCCACATTCTCTGTCCCCTGTCCCCTTGGCGTCTCTAGCCCAGCAAGGCTCATTCAGGGCGTCTTCCCAACTTCCTGCCTGGGAATGACCTTCTTTTCTCTGCATACCAAGCTCCAATGGTCTTTATTGAAATGACCTTCTGCCCTGCTGTGGCGCCTGGCTGGAAGCAGCCCTCATTTCTAGGAAGACATGTGTACGCACACTCTGAAAATCTTGTTCAGAAAAGGCAGAATGTTCTTCCTAAAGAACTTTCCTGACATAGGAACCAATAGGTGTTAAAGCAACATATAAAACAGACGACAATGATGATAATAATTTTTTTTAACTTGATACAAGCTGGGGTCACCAGGAAGAAGGAACTTCAGGTTAGGGAATGCCTTCATAAGATTGTCCTGTAGGCACTTCAGGGGAGGGGAGGTCCTAAATTAATGATGCATTATGCAAGAGAGCCCAGATTATTGTGGGTGGGGCCACCTCTGGAAAGGTGATCCTGGGGTCCTCTAAGAAAGCATGCTAAGCAACTCATGGGGAGTAAGCCATAAGCAGCACCCCCCCCCCCAGGCTCTGTCTCAGGGTCTACCTCCAGCCTCCTGTTTGAACTCCTGCCCTGGATCCCCTTGATGATGTACGCTAGACTGTCAGCAGGTTAGAAGCAAAGCAGTTAGGTAAAGAAAATAAACCCTGTCCTTACCACGGTGTCTTTGGTCATGGTGTTTTGCCATAAATCAAAGTAAGACACAGGGTGTTTAGAGATGGAGAATAAACTTAAAAAACATGCCTGGCCCTGACTTCAGGTCTCCCCTGTCCTCATTGGTCACACCGAAACCATGAAAAGAAAAGAACCATAATAGCTTTAGACTTATTTGGAGTAAGCAAAATTCTTTTTAGATGAATTTTGCTGTTATTTTTCTCTTAAATGCTGCTGACTTTGAAGATATCTTAGTAATTTTTATAACTGAACACATCTATGATCTCTCTTTCTTGATCTCTTTCTCTCTCTCTTCTCTCTCTCTCTCACACACTTGGTATTCCTCTCTCTCTCTCTCTCTCTCTCTCTCTCTCTCTCCCTCTCACACACACACACACTTGGTATTCCTCTCTCTCTCTCTCTCTCTCTCTCTCTCTCTCTCTCTCCCTCACACACACACTCACACACACTTGGTATTTCTCTCTCTCTCTCTCTCTCTCTCTCTCACACACACACACACACACACACACAAACACTCTTGATGTCCTCTCATGCCAGTGGAAAACCCCCATGCCACTTAGCCGGCTGCAGTCACCAGGGCTGCAGCTCGTGGAACTGGTTGACTTGCCCCTGCCTTGGCCTTTGTTTTATATGTTGTTGTAGCACCTGCTGGTTCCTGCATCAGGAAAGTTCCTTAGGAAGAACATTCCGCCTTTTTTGAACAAGACTTCCACACGCATCTTCCTAGAAACCAGGGCTGCTTCCAGCCAGGCGCCACAGCGGGCTTTCCTGAGCAGGAGGTCATTTCAATAAAGACCATTAGAGCTTGGTATGCAGAGAAAAGAAGGTCATTCCCAGACAGGAAGTTGGGAAGACGCCCTGAATGAGCCTTGCTGGGCTAGAGACGCCAAGGGGATAGAGAATGTGGGCCAGTACCCTAGGAAGTTACTCCTGGGCCTGTGCTGTTCGATAAACAGGGACCCAAAGCCATTCCTAAACACCCAAACTAACAATGTGCCAGATTCCAGAAGCCCCGCAAACAATGACTGGACATTCCTCGTCTCTTATTTGCTTACTTGTGCGCTCAGACCTCTCAAAGAAAACAGAAGGCGAACTCTGACTTGGGCTTCAGACTGGAGGTGGAGTATGTGGGCTGTGTTTCTCTCCAACAGCCTCCCCGCTTCCAGGATGTGTCTCCCCTTTCTGGATCAGCCCCATCCCAGGAGCCCTCGGGGTTCCCAGTGGAGGTCAGTGTGAGCGGGTTTAAAGCCTGATCAGAGTAACAGGTCAAAACCGAGAGACCCCCATGGTTCACATGCCCAAGAGATGTGACTGGGTCACGTTAGGAGGAAGTCTCAGAATTTCTCACATAGCTTCCTGACTTGAATGAAATATTAAAATGTCTGAGGGCACATACTTCTTTTTAGAAATTCTGTTTAAATTGTGAAATACTTATGCACATGCATAAAACATACATACTTATGTATCTAATTGCAAAATAAATAACATTAATAATATTGTATACATAAACACCTTTGAGTATTAATCTACAAATACCGAGATGATGGATATGCATGTTTACGCACGGGGATGGGACATCCATATGAATGCATTTTCTTTATTTGTCAAAGGTTGATAAGATCAATTCTTCATGAGAAGAAATAGAAACCGTCATTTGTTACCCTTCTCCCTGCTTCATTGAAAATACACTCGAGGCTTAGACTGCATACTCCCTCTGCCATCGCCACTGCCCACTGCCTTCTGTACTCTGGTTCTATTGTTTTCCGTAGCACTTAGAATTTTCAGTGCACATGACACACGTTAGCTCTTTATTCTGTGTAACCTACGTCCCTGCCCCTCCTTCCTCCTTTGGGAAGGAAGTTCATAACATGTGATGACGAGTTGTCATCATCAAAACAAATGGATTAAGAAGCTCTTCCGGGCATTAGTGAGGTATACCTTTAGCTGTATATGTGACAGTGGGTGTCGCTGTCCCATGGGTTGGGGTCCAGACTGAATAAAATTAGACTTTCATAGAACAAACAAAAAAAAAACCAAACTTGCACCGTCTACAACAAAACACGGGCAAGAGCCTCTTACAAAAGCGCAGGGGCTTCCATCCTCGGCCGCTTCTGAAGCCAGTTCTCTTAAAGTACCCATTTCCATAATGCCAGCTGAAAAATAATACCAGCTGCAAAGAAACCTTCAGCGAGCCTGGCTGCTTTTTCACGAGCTCATTTCTCCTGTGTTTCTCTCTGTCCATCCCTTGTGGGCAGGAGTTCCCCTTGCTGCAACCTCCTCATTATGCTTGCCACACACGGATATGAAAAAGACTTCCATCATGGTAGGATGGAGGAGAAAGAGCTAGGGTCCCACGGCCCACAGGGGGCCTGGAAACAGCTGGCAGGAAGTAGTTTGACTCACACTTTCATGGACTCCTATCAGAGCCGTTGTGCTTCTGGAGACCACGTAGGAGCACACATGGTCGGACGTCCCTCCCAACAAACACAACTCATCCTCCAGTTCCTCCACAACAGTGATGGGGGCGGGGCAAAGAAGCCTTGGGTAGCTGGAGTTGCGTTTGAGATGTCTTTCATCTTGAAAATGAATATTAAGCAGACGCAGGTGGCCGTAACAAGTGTCTGAAGTAGAAACCATTTGATTTGTGATCGGTGCTGTCCTCACCCAACTCTGCCACCTGGATAATGACTTTCTAGATTGGAGCCTATAGCTGAGAACTTTTGTCTGGGAAGCTAGTGGGCCATCCTAAAGACCTTCCAAAGAGACATAATGGCTTAATTATTACTTTAATCAGAAGGTCAAGGTTTCTAAAGGGCAGCTTCCTTCCCTTAAGGTTTTCCCAGCCCCCTGGCTTTATCCACAGCTGACCTGTTCTTCCCACAGTTCAGCGGGCTCTGGGTTACGACAGGGAAAATGGCCAGCTGGATCTCCAATCTGCTTCGTGCCCTGTAAACAAGATGTACCCTGATTAAATGAGGTGCATGGGGAAGCCTGCGAGGGGGAGGAAGCTGAACAGGGACTCAGAGGCAGTTGACTCACAGGTTAACTACCCATTAAAGTGGACTCTAAAACAAGAAATAACCTTTCCCCGCATGGTTTGTATCTGAGGCTTGTGCAAAGGAAGAGGCGCTGCGCAAGATAACCATGCTCGTGGCTGACGGGTGAGCTGGACTTGCTTGACTGGCTCTGAGCAAGCTCGCCAAAAGGGCAGAAGGAATTAAGGAAAACACCCATTTGTGAAGAAGACCCTTAAGTGTAAAATGAATATCCCAGACCCTGTCTTAGAGAGACGCACACCCTCTCCCACCTCTCCTGCAGCCTTCCAGGAGGAAAAGTCAGGGTGGCTTATCCCAATGCCATTCCCTATTCCCACCCTGCACCAGCAATACCGTATCACACCATCAAATTAAAAGCAGTTCATTGGAGAGGAAAAAAGAATATGCCAGGCTTAAGTGCCTCGTTAGTAATGGGGCCTTTTCAGTGATCTTGGAAACAAAAACGGGAAAGAAAAAACATTGTAGGCCACAAAGTCTACCATGCTAAGCCAGTCTAGTTTGCAAGTTGCTCTAATTAGTTTGCCCCCAAGAATCTGGGCAGTGGTGGCTGCCGGCCTCTCTACTCAATGGCGTTTTCTCAAAATGGACCTTTGAGATTCGGTTCCACCCAGCTCGACTCTGCTGGTTTTCCTGGGAGGCTTGGGTTTTCTCTGGAGATTGTTTCTGGGAGTCTGCCCCTGTTTTCCCCAGCTCTGGTGGCTTCAGCTGCTCTTCTCAGACTCTATACCAGATAACCCGTTTGTTCTCGCCACAGCTGCTGTCAGGGCATCCTTTAACTCTTCCTGTCTACTTACCCTCGAAGGAATGGAGCTCCTGAGAAAGAAGAATCAGCTACAGAGTTCATCCTTTGCAGCCCAGGCTGCTCGTGTCTACCCTACTAGACATTCGCCCCAGGCAGCAGCAATAAAGCCTCACATACAGCCCCAGGCATCTCAGAAAACAAGCCAGCCCCCATATCAGGTACCTGAGCCAGGCCAGGCGGGAGGGAGCTCATAACAGATATATTTTTTCCTTTGTTTTAGAACAAATGGTGCTCCTGAGTGCCCAGGTTTGAGTTGAGGGAAACGAGGGTACTGGGAAAGACAAAACAAGAAGTGTGATAGCCCTGTTTTCTTCCTTTCCCAGAGTTTCCAGGGTGTCCCTGTACCCCACCCTGGGTCAGCCGGGTCAAGGGCAGGACTGGCAGACAGACAGGCAAGCTGGCTCCTGCCTGGAATGTTCAATGATGGCTCCTGTTTTGTTCAGCTACAGGTTCCCTGGGGGCTGGGCCAGTGTAACGCCTAGTGTATCTTCTCCAGTCCTTTGGGAGCCTCTCCACGACATTCTTTGCTGACTATCACCCCTTCCAAGGCCCTAAAATCAGGTGGTGCCTTGCATTGTAAAATATACAGCATGGAAGGTTCTGGAAACTGACAAATTGATTACTTTTAAGCCTCAAAGGCAGAATGGGATTCAAAACAGTTCTATTCTTCCAGATAGCCTTTTACATTCCTGTGATAGAAAATTGCAAAGCCAGGCAAACTCTGCTAGGAAGCATCCAGAGAAAGGAGACCAGGAATCCTGCCTCCAACTGCGGTGACAAAGATCAGGTGTAGCCCACAGGTGCAAATGCCAAGTTCTGCCCTCTCCTCTCAACGCCACCCACTTCCCCTCCTGACTCGGACCCATCCTGGCTGTGGCTGTTGCTCTCCCGGGGAGAGTTTTAATGTCTTACCACAGATAAAAACCTTCATGGCTGCCCTATGGAAAACCGCCTGCCTCATCTGCATGGCCTGCCCCTTACCTCACAGTAATGTTTCAGAGTTAAAGCCGTTCACTATCACATAACCAATTCTGCCATGTTGAGAGCTTTGCTGTGCTTACATAGATGCCCTTCCCGCTACCCACACTGTTGGTTTCTCCCTTGAGGCTAGCAGGTCGTTTGGCTAGTCCCTGCTTCCCTGCCACAGGACCACTTCTCCGTGGTTCTATTACATCTCCGTCTCACTTCACACTGGCCGTCTTTATCAGCTATTGTGCTCGGGCCCAGCTCTCCGGACCTGGACCTTTATCTACAAGTCTCGCTGAAAACCAGCAGGATGGGGCAACCCAAGACTTGAGTGACTCAATGCTGAGCTACTGTTACAGTGGGGATGGATGCGACAGAGGCCAGAAGCTTAACAGCTAAAGGGCTGTTTGTTTCACTTTTACAAATGTGTCTTCAGGGTCAAAATGGGGGAGAAATGAACGGACAATGGGTGAACCTCGATAGCTGTCACTTCACAGAGTGTTTGTACTTATAACTTCGTGCTAAGTATGCTCGGTGTTTGTTGGCTGACCACTCCTCAGCCATGCTCTCAGAGGAGTGGGAAAGTGATGTCAGCTCTTGCGATCCTTTGCAAACTGGCTTCACCTCTGCTCATTCCTAAGAAAATAGCAGCTATGCCAAGGGATAAAAGCCATGAAAGGTCACTGGAAAACGGTCATTTTGGAAATCGAAGAAAGCGAAGCCACAAAACTAAGCCTTATAATATGAACTCCCAGGTCATGAGACCCTTAGGTTCTTGAGGTTTCAGGGTGAAAGGGAGAAGCAGAACTGAGAAGTCTACAAGAGAGAGGAGGCGGGGGGGGGGGACTGCAAACCAAACCAAACCTTGCCCACCCCATGATGTTCCTGGGAGTTGACTTGATGTGGGAGGCAGCAGAGAAATTTTCAAAACAAACTTATTATCAATGAATTTAGCCAAACACAGTATGCAAACAGTTCAGAATTATTGTGGAAAAGCAAGTCACTCAAGTACGATAGAACAAAGCTGGAGAGGAATGGAGAGTGGGGTAAAGGGGAGCAGAAAAAGAGGGGTGGAAAGAGAGACACGGTGAGAAGAGAGAAGAGAGGAAGGAGAAAGAAAAGGGAGAAAAGACGTCATGGGAACCAGAGAACTTCCACACACATTCTCCCTAGTGGGGACATGGTTACACAAGAACCACGCCTGTGCCCCATTCAGGTGGTAGGACAAGCTGCTGGCACCTCCTTCCCACAATGTGCAGCCCAGATGGAGTGTTTCGACCTCTGGCTTGTCCCCACCTCCTTGCTCTGCTAGTAACAGCGCATTCTTTTGATAATTTTTTCCTTTTAAAGGAGATAATGCCCTCACTAAAAGGTCAGCCGGCTAAAAATATTCTTGCTCGGATTTTCCGTGTGCTTTTCTGCATGGTTTCTCCGCTTTCAGTCTTGCCTCAGAGAAATGACTGAAGTATTTTCCACCCCCAGGGAATCATTTTCCAGGGACCGGTGCCAAGGTTTGCCTTCTTCTTCCTCCATCTCCCCCACTCGGGTCTCCCCAAGTCAGTTTCGTGAGACTCAAAAGAACAACTTTATTTTAAAAGAGAGTCAAAACATTCTTCTGATTTTGCAGCCCCAACGAAAGCCAAGGTTCCTTTTTAGCAGTTCTCTTTAGAGCGGCAAAGGGTATCGACTAATGCACTTTTGCATGCGCGTAATTAAAACACTCTATCTTTGGACCGGGGCCCCCACTTGCAGTGAAGACGTGAGGTGCCTTAAAGCATCTTACTGCCTGTAGGTTGACACAGCAGCCTTCTCTCCACCACAGCAAGCAAGGTGATGGTTGCCCCGAAAGGAAACCTGAAATTCCAGCTTGTGGAATCACTTGACTGAGCTAAGACAGAGGCTGCTCTTCCCTGGAATCTTCCAGACCAGCTGCAGGCATCTCATTCCCACAAGGTGCAGCAGAAGGACACACTGGGAGGCACAAATCCCTTCTTGGGCACATAATTTGCCTTCGTCAGATTTTTAGTACCAGAACAAATTCCTGAGATAAATCACCTCCATAACAGGGAGTGTATTTGAATGCTTGGCCCAATAGGGAGCGACACTATCAGGAGGTGTGGCCTTGTTGGAGAAATGTGTCCTGTAGGAGTGGTCTTTGAGGTCTTATATACTCAAGCTATGCCTAGTGTGACACACAGTCCCAGGATGCCTGTAGGCCAAGATTTAGAACTCTCAGCTCCTTCTCCAGCACCGTTTCTGCCTGCAGGCTGCTGTGCTTCCTGTCATGATAATAATGAACTAAACCTCTGAACCGTAAGCTGGCCCCATGAGATGTTTTCCTTTATAAGAGTTGCCATGGTCATGGTGCCTCTTCACAGTAATAGAACCAACCCTAATATACCTCCTAAAGGTTTCATGAGCTCCCAAACAGCATCAGAAGATAGGGCCAAAGTGTACAACACTTTATATTCACATAATAACAACTTTTCCCTTCCTGTAGGGGCTCCTGGATTCTCTTTTGAGACTTTGTTCCAAATATCAATCTACCAATGCCTTTCCTTCCTTCCTTCCTTCCTTCCTTCCTTCCTTCCTTCCTTCCTTCCTTCCTTC
>JABTXL010001002.1:4840413-4858340 GCA_025134845.1 Neodon shergylaensis
TTCCTTCCTTCCTTCCTTCCTTCCTTCCTTCCTTCCTTCCTTCCTTCTCCACTTTCCTCATGACGGAAGCATTTCCCCAGACCCAGCCTCATCTGCAGGAGGCCTTGATGCCATAGTAGTTCCAGAGAAGGTGGCATGCAGTGAACCCAGGGAACATGGCAATGCCTTCCATCTGGAAAGACTTCAGTTTTCAGACACAGAAAGGATGGACGCAACGGATCAGGGATATAAACAAAATAACTGCTTGTTTCGCGTCTCACAGTTAATCTCTCATTTTATGGAAATTTACTTTTATGCCTTTGCAACACTTTTGGCCTCACAACTGTATCCAGAGGAGAGCCATTGTAAAGAGCTCCCATCAGGACTGCCTGCTCTAAGGCACTGCCTTTGAAAAGGAGAAAAAGAGAAACTACAAAAGCAAATTTTATTTTGGCGTCCTAGGCTTGCCTTGACAGGCTGGGGTCAATTGGTTTCACCTCCTGTGATCTGCTGTTTTGCAGGGAGGCCACGGGGTATATTAAGTTTCAGGAAGACATTGTCTTGAGGCAGCCCAGGTGGCTGGCTGCTGATGGCAGCTAAACCTGATGCTAATGAAGGGAAAAGGAGAGGCAAGGGCCTCATACCAATCCAAACAACGCAGGCTAACTTAGATCACGCAAAACACAGCTCGGTTTCCAAAGGGTTACTAAGAGACAGCGTATTCCCAATCAGATACCTCAAATGACACGTTCTACTGTGGAATCATTTAAATAAACTTTCTACAGTCACATAACAAAAAAAAAAAGCCACACATCAGCTCATTTACCAAATACACCGAGGGAGCATCAGGCAGGCAGTTTTCAACAGAGTGAGGAAATCTCTGCTGCAGGTCCCAGATGCTGGCTGAAGGCATGCTTAGCTGTTAGGTCTGCAGGAGCTAGTGCTCTGCAGAGCTGACACATTCCACGGGGTTAAAGGTTTAACCTGATAGTTAGAAGGCTGTTAGATCCAGAGGTGGGTAATCGATGACTACTAAAGGGACTGGAGACAATCGATGATAATGTTTAGCTCTTGATCTGCAACATTCCAATGTTCTACAATCACAGATCTTTTAATGAGTCATCCGGTCTGTAGAATCTTCATCATGTATGGTGTTGGGGTAGGACACCTCAGTCTATACAGGCCAGAAAGAGAAAGCGCTGGTTCAGCAGCACCTCATTCTCTCTGGTGGGTGATCGGTGCAGTGTGTGGGCTCAGGGATGCTGTGTCACAGCAGCTCAGGTACACCTACCAGTGTGGCTGGGACACAGCACTGTTTCTAGTGCAGAATAAGATAGGGCACACACACACATGCACATGTGCACATGCACACACACACACACACACACACACACACACGTGCATACATACCACTCCAGAACATTTGCAGGTGTCTTCACTCCACCATCACAGATCTTTTCCTGTGCATATTTTATGTGCACATTTGCCTGAGGATACATATGTGCACCACATGTGTGAAAGCGCCTGTGGAGGTCAGAAGAGGCATTGGATCCCTTGGAGTTACAGGAGGTTGTGATACGCTTAGCTGCTGAGCCATCTCCCCAGTGCCAAGTACCATAGTTTCTTTTTAAGGTTTGTACTGGTTCAGTCTTCCAATAAATAGTTGGAGTAATATAGTTGGACATTTTCCTTGGGACCACAGTCTCCCCAACAATGACACAGAGACTTAATATTAATTATAAAAGCTTGACTGATAGCTTAGGCTTGTTACTAACTAGTTCTTACAACTTAAATTAGCCCATTTTTATCAGTCTTGTTTTTCTCTCATGGCTTTATTACCTTTACTCTGTACTTTCCACGCTACTTACTCTCCATCCTGCTGGCGACTCTTCCTTCTTCTTCTCAGCATTTTATGTGCCTCAAAAATCCTGTCTAGCTATTGCCCCTCTAAAGTTTCATTAAATCAATCAGAATGACATTTTCACAGCATACAAAAAGATTATTCTAAAACAGACTAGCTTTTGAAATCATTTCATGTCTGAAGCTTCTGAGACTCAAAGACGTGATGTAAGCTTCTTAAGGTCATCCAGCAAAGTGAGTGGCAAAGGTAGGGTCAGACTGAGGACTCTGATGGGGGGGGGGGAGGAGGGGATCTTTACTCTTTCCTACTATCAAGAAAGGAGATGCTGAAACAGGAAGCAGAATCCTCTGTGGTCTGGATGTCCACCCAAAGTTTCTATATTGGAAGTTTAGTCTTCAAAATCATGTTAACAGTATTGGGAAGATTTTGGGAAGTAATCAGGGATAGCTGAGGTTCCCCAGAGTGAGACTTTGTTGTGGCATCACAAGCTTTAAGAAGAGAGGAGGGGCTGGGGTTGGTCCCTTGCCTCATCTTACCACGTGATACTTTCCACCTTGTTTTTATGCAAAACGGTGACTCTCACTTGATATCAGCAACATGCTTTGGGACTTCCCAGGGCCCAGATCTGTCAGCCAAATAAACCTATTCATTTTTAATGATTTGTTCTCAAGAGCAGACAGACTAAGAGAACAATTCATCCCTTAGCTTATAATTTCAGATGGAGGTGTACTTTATTTTTCATGGAAAGTAGTTTGGACAAAATGGTATTGTTCCACCAGTAATGTGAAGTCCAAACTCATTGTTCTGGTACTCTTGGCAGAACTGTCCTGGTCAAAGCAAAGATATTCTAAAGAGAGATATTTGTACCCCTCCCTTTGGCTATCAGACTATAGAACAATGGTCTCTGAGGAACTGGAATTTCCCCAGGAATCTCTTTCTGGGAAAAGGAGAAGGTTGAAGCCCCTGAAGCTGGTGCCAGCCTAAGGAGGAACTTGTTTCCCAGGAAGAGATATCCCATAATTCTGACCTGTCTGCGGACTTTGCAGGAGAGACCAGGAGCCCAGACAATGCTGGGTCAGTGATGGATGTAGCTACACCTAACCCTGAACCTCAGGTCAATACTCCAAACTTGGGTCACCGCTGAACTTCTCTGTCTTCCCAACATGGCCACATTGAATAAATCTCTTTTCTCTGCTTGTCACTCCTGTTTCATTGTCCTGTTGAGAATGAGTGACCAAGCCTAGCTCCTAGGGGTATCAGGGTCCAGGTTCTGGCCCTAAGAACTCTGATAACACTGGTGCTTATACTTTATGCCGATCCACTTTTGAGTCCCACCCAGCACTGTCACCCCAGGACCCTTTCTCACTTATGCTCATGCTAGGGATGCAGGCCCTAGCCTTGGATTCCTGCTGCTCCCTCATCCTGAGTGCTCACCTCTGTTATTTTCTCGGCTGAATACCCCATATCTACTTTTAGAAACCCATACTTCCAGCCCGTTTTGGTGTTCAGTCACCAGGACAGCCATCACTGCCCATCTAAGCCCCCAGGAGCTTCTCCCATTTCTGAAATGGTATAATGACCTCTAGCTTGTACCTCTCATTTGACATGAACTAGATGCAACCTCGGATTTTCTGAGGGTCCTCACATTCACAGGCTACCGAGTTAGGACATGGATAACGAGGGCTAGCAAACAGACTTGTTTCTGGAAATGCAAGTTAGGAAATTCTGGTCATAGATATGTCAGGCATGATGTAATAGGACTGGGAAGGTGTTAGGGTCCAGGAGCCTTGCAGAGAGCTAAGAAGCAGGTCGACAAACACTGGAGGGCAAGAGGGGGCAGCACTGAGTGAGGGGTCTGGGTGAAACAGTCAAAGCGCCGGCTTGTGTTTAGGTTAGAGGGTTGGAGAGTGTCAAACTTTAAATATATGTTCAGAATGCGTTCAGAAAACCGGAGGCTGAGCTCGAGAGATCTCCCTCACCACTGTTGATGTTTTCACAGTATTCTCAGAAAGAAAACAAGGCTGGAGAGGGTTGCAGCACTTTCTGCCATCTTAAATGTGCAGGTATGAACTATGCCGCTATGACAGGAATATAGAGACTACTCTTATCAAAAGAAATTTTGGACAGATAATTCTGTGCCAAAGCCTCTCTCATTCCATACCCTTTGGAACATGTTTAATACATGCTATTTACATTTAGTCTGATCCATCTTTAGTTGAGACTTAAAAGGGGGGAAGATTAGGAAATTTTTAGAGACGGATCTGTATTTTGGCCAATTTTTACTGTTAAAAGCTAGCATTTTTTGGCAGTTTTTGAACAAAAGAATGAGACATGACAGATTAGGAGTAGCCAAGAAAACCAAAGAATTCTTTGAGTTGTACATTATACAGTTGGAATCCTATCAAGTGGCTTTTTCCATTGGAACTTTAATATTTTTTCTTCAAATTTCATTATTTTCCAGAACTAAAAACACTAAATGGATATTGAAGACTAAATCAATTTTTACTTATTTTCTTTGGGTTGTTCAGATTTCCAATTATAAGAAAAGCCCTGCTTTCACAGTGGGACTCATCTCAAGGGTTCCTTTTGTTTCCTTTTGAGGATGCGCTTTTGAAAATGCCTTAATTGTCTTCTACATCACAAAGAGAGAAGATCCTACCCACCTCTGTGCTCACAGAAATAGTGACTGGAGTCAGATGTTCATATGCATCTGGAACGGGGGTATTTTAATAGTAAGGAATTCATGTAAAAGGACACTGTTTAGCACGAAGCAAAAATCCTCTCAGGTTTGTCAGCCAATCATTATCTCTGCAAGAGAGGAAGTGGCATAGTGTTGAGCTGGCCTGTATTTGGGACACTCTGTAACCTAAATTTCAGCCCAGGCTTTCAATGGCTTCTCCATGACAGTCCCTGACACCACAGATGAATCCCACTGTCACAACCAATACAGTGTCACTTGATCCTGACCAGGGCTAATCAGTGTGCTCCTCACCTTCCCCACCACACCATGGACCCCGCTCCTGACATTGCCCAGGTCCTGTTCTGCAGATGCTTCCCAAACGCAGCATCCCACTACTATGACAACCACAGGACCCTTTAGTTCTTTTGTCTATGCTGGACTCAAAATAGCCACAAAGACCGGTTTTGACTTTTTTTTTTTGGATGTTTTTCTGATCCAAATAACTAGTTCTAGGCATTGAACTGGTAAGGAATCAGAAATCTGAAATCCAGGCTGGTTTTACTTACGAAGGAAATAGTCTGCTTAGTTGAGACCTTAATTAAACACATGAACACATTTTACCGGTTTCTGGTATGTAACTCTTATGATGAAGGATCTGGTTAACAGTTCCACGCTCAGCACTACCAAACAGTACCCACCTAAACCTTAGTGTGGAGGCCCAAAAATGTGAGCCTATCTCCACCTTGTCTGAAGGTCAGAGAGTTTCAGCTTGCTCAAAGTTGTAAACAACAAGTGTGTCTACACACCTTGACCTGGGGTGTGACTCCTTGGTGTTTTGGGCAATAAGACGGCCCATACAGGTAGATCCACTCCACCTTGACCAAAGATCAGAGAATTCTAGCATACTTCTTCTTCTTTGGAGTTAGGAGGTTTGACCTACGGAGTGGCTGCCTTCAGGATGCTTGGTCTAGGATGGGTTCACTGCCTAAACAATAGAATGTTTTTCTCATGAATTAATGACTTGATGTCTCAAAGTATTGAATCAAGTAATGTCTCTAGTTGTCTTTTGTATCGTGTTAAAGCAGTCTTTTGTCTTCTCCCCCCCCTGCTGTACTGGGGTATAAAAGTGTAAGGAAAATCAGCCATGGGAGATTTCAGCATTTACTGGAACTCCCTTCCACAGCTATCCTATGCTCTTGCCTTATTATTCTCACTGGTGTCTTTGTCCTCTTATTTTTCTAATCCCCATGCCCCAACCCTGGTAAGTGGTATGCTTGTCAAAGCTGGTCTCGGACACCTTAATTAGGCCTTGCTGCTTTCTTCATAAAGTGTTAAGGTGACACTTTATGGCAGGTGGAGGAGCTGGACTCGGGCTCTCCAGAGGTAATCCATGGCCCCCGAGACTCACCTGAGTCCAGACAAGGGTTGCTGTGGTCACTGTAGGTCAGCCTTCTGATCTGACTTTGTCTAACCAGCTGCTCAAGACCACGAAAGACCTTTGTTTAACTAAGTAAATGTATTCTGGACAGAAAAGCAGGAAGAAAACACACGTTTGGGTTCATTCCCCCAGGGGAAGAGTGTTTTCCTAGTGTGCACGAAGCCCTGGGATACAACCCAAACAGGACCAACAAACAAATATCCTATTCGAACAACAAAACTGCTTTCCGAGTGAGAACAGACCATGATGACGAAAAGGAATGTGTTAAAGGTTTGCCAGGAAAGGTCAGGAAATAACGTAATTACAGCGGCTGCTCTACCAAGAGATTTTCATACTTTCTCTAGGCATACGTGAGTGAGCGTGAACACATGCTTACACACACACACACACACACACACACACACACACACAGAGTTTATGATTTGGATTTCAAATTTTCAGGCTTCTCTTTGACCTTAAAAACCAAGTAGCTCAAGTTGCCCAAGACTGAGATAAGACTGTGCAAAGATTAAAGCTTCAAACCTCAAGGTTACGGGTAGGGTGGCGACGTGAGTTAGGGTTATGTGTTGAGTTCGCGGTGCTCGACTGGTCCCAGTCTAAGGAAGTTGTGAGCATAATACACCTGTTTAGATGGTGTTGCACGAACAGTGTCAGCCTGAACTGTGAGAAGACAAGGCGAGTCCATCTACTTCTGTGTTGATCAGGAAAGAGACTAGCAGGAACATTAGGTCTTCAATGGAGTGTCTTGTACAGGGAGGGCAGACTAGGAGGACCAGGTCTCACTCAGAACGCATCCATAGGCTTTCAAGGTAAGTCTCAAAACTGTCGCCACCCATTTCTGTACCTTGTCCTACTTCTGTTTGTGTCACCAGTTGGAGTCACCCAGTGGCAGTCAACATAAAGGGACAAAGAAGGAATAGCAAGCTTAACCCTCAGGTCCTCGGGTGACCGCGTCTTACGGTTGGGAGCAGCTTCTGTGCTTGTTTCCTCAGTCCCTACAGAGCACCCTGTGTAACTTAACGGGTGCTTTTCAAGTCAGCTGCTTTGGACGTGAAAGCGCCAGCCCTGAGTGGAGTCCGAGCTATAGTTATTTCTGTACAATAAACAAAGCTATTAGCAACCGGATCTGAGATAGCTGGTGACCTTGTACAGCTGACAGGCACGTCAGGGTCGTCCTTCAGGGGACCTCACTGAAGTCGCTGCCGCTGCCGTGGCTTCCTCAGCTTGGACGTATTTGGTCTAGGGAATGCAAGGAATTTGCTGGCTGAGCAAGTTCATCTGTTCTGTTTTGTAACAGGCTCCTCTCCATTACCGCTTCTAAAAAAAGAAAAAAAGAAAATCCCCGGCAGGCTCTGTTTCAGAAGTAGTACTATGGTCAATGGGACAGTTTTAGTCAGGAAAATAAAAATAAATAAATAAGTAAAAAAGCACCGCGACCTCAAGACACTGAATCTGGTTCTGGCTTTCAAAGAGCTCCACTTCCCTCCCTGTAGCAAGGCCTAGAATGACATCCGTCTGCCTGTCCTGCAGACAGACGGCTGACGGAAGGGAGCGGAGCTACAGGCTCAACAGTTACTCTACAGTTATTGCCGTTTATTGATGGTTAAAGCGTCGGTCACAGAAACTGCACATCGTGGGCACTGGGCACGTTGAAGCAATGGGCGGCACTCCAGGACATCACAGCAGCTCTAACGCTGTGCGGTGGTTGGTGATGTCTTCTCCCGGGAAGCCATTTATTGTCACTAGCTGTGCACTGTTTTCAATTTGATCAAATATCTTTAAGCGTTAAGTAACGGAATTTGAGATAAATAAATCAAGGTCAGGCTGATGACTAAGTTAAAACTCACACTAATACAACCAATGTGACTATTTGTCACTAACTCTCGACACTGTATCTTAATCATTCTTCAGAAAGTAAAAACTGGTTAGTGATGGCATGTAGAAACCATGTTTTCTCTCATGTTTAATTTGCTCACTTATCTTTAGGAGGAAAACCAATTAGCATCTTAAGGGAATGAGCCCAAAAGTACTTACCAAATTAACCAGGCCGCCAAAGTAGAAAAAGAAAATAGAACCACTGCACCATCTAGTGGCAGAATGTAGCCTTGCAACTAAGCCAACCAATGCAATTCCATTCTACAAACCCTCCCCAGAACTTCTGAGCCTGAAGAATATTCACAAAACTGGCCAAAAGTGGGTCTGGCTGCAACAAATAATGAAACTTACAAACAAGCAGACAGTGTTAAGGGATGTAAATGAGTCCCAAGTGTTTCTCAATTTCTCTCTGCAACCACCATAGGTCCAGGCATAATTTTATAAATTGACAGGGTTAGGCTTAACACCACCAAGGACGTGAGTACCCCTCCAGTAAGTCTGCGCTGTTTTGTCCTGTCTGAGCAGGACTTGTCCTCCACAAGTCTTGGTGAAGGGCTCAAGTGTCTTCCATCTGGATTCTGGCTCTGGTCTTGCCATAAGTATGACATTTATGCCATGTCTCAATGCTCAGCAGATATAAAATGTACCAAGATAGTTACCCGTTTAAAAACATTTTGTTTTGTTTTTGGATTTTTTCGAGACAGGGTTTCTCCGTAGCTTTTGGTTCTTGTCCTGGAACTAGCTCTTGTAGACCAGGCTGGCCTCGAACTCACAGAGATCCACCTGCCTCTGCCTCCCGAGTGCTGGGATTAATTAAAAACATTTTGAAACCAAGAAAAGAAAGCGAAGTAGTAAACTTTTGGTGCATGTGTGCAAGATTTGCACTTTGTCTGAGGTTTCTGTTTGGTTTGCATCATGGGCAATGTGGAAATGTATTTAATAATTTTCTAATTCTTATGGCAAAATGAGAATGTTTTCTGATACCTCAAAAAGGAAATTTACTTCAGTTTGGTAAATTAAGAATTAAATAAAGACCAGTATAAGTGAAAAATGTGTTTACTTGCAAGCATTATACATTAGGTTAGTTTTTGTCCTGATAGGGTCAGTGATATTCATAGGAAGGGACTATCTACTCCTTTCTCAAGATGGTGGGTCTGGCAACTCCCTCAGAAATTCCTTTAAAAAAACCATATTCTGCCTAAAATTTGACAGCCCAAATCCTAAGGCTCCCTCCACAAGGCCGTGCATGTGCTGAGGTCAACATCAGGTACTGTCTCTGATGCTCTCCATTTGTCTGCTGAACTTTCCGTCATGTGGGTTTCGGGGACAAACTCAGGTCACTGGACTTGGTGGGGAGCACACTTACTCAGTGAGCCATCTCACTAGGCTACTTCACCTTTTGAGAGTCTATACTGGACCAGGAGCTGACCAATCAGGGCTGGCTAAGGAGCAAGGCCAGGGATCCTCCTGTCTCGTGTCCTCCTCTAGTGCTTGGGTTACAGGAACATGCCATGGCATCTAGCTTTCCCCATGTGTGCTGGAGTCATGAACACTGACTGCCAGCATTACTGATTGAGCCATCACCCCAGTCCTGTGGCATAATTTTTAGAACAGTGACTCTTAGAAATAAATGTTTATGTGGCCCAGGATTGGCCCAGACTGGCTCTTGGCAAATATAAGCCAGGCCAAATTTGTCTTTCAACTTGTTGCTTACCTTTTCAATACTTTCATGGTCCACAGGTGAAACTGGCCAGAAAAAGCCGACAGAAGATCAAGAAACGCCATGTTATTGCATTTTTCTATGGCTCTTGTGGTGGCAGAGGATTAAACCCAGGATCTTACAAATACAAGACAAGCATTTTGGTTCTGAGCCACATCACTGACCTAGAGAATAGAGTCCACTGTGAGCAAGTCGAGAAGACACAGGCTAATCAGTCAAGAGTCCAGTCCTGTATAAAGCTTTTGAAGACAGGTTTATTTATATATAAGTGCATGAAATTGAATACAGAAACTTTATTAAAATACTATATATTACAAATTTTAATCCAATAAATTCTGTGTAATGACACTGAAGTGCTGGAGTCGCTTTAACAGATGTTCTGTGTGTCTACAGCGGTTCACCCTGTATATTACAAAGAGGAGAGCCATGTGCAGATCTCAGAGGTTTCCTGGGACCAGACGCGGGATGGAGTGAGTTGTGCATCTCTCCTTTGCAGCAGTGAATTGAACTGCGGTTGTTTTCACAGGCCAACTTTCAAGAACCAAGATGAACTTGCATATGTTTATTGCTGCCCTTTGAAGAAAATGTGTGGTGAAAAATAATTTAAAATAAGGACCAGCATCTCTGAGGCTAACCCGATGCTTACTGCAATTAAAATACTTAAAATTCACTGCAAAATTTGTGTTCTTCAGGGAGTTATGCTATATACACAATGAGATTTGTACATGACTTGGGAAATAAAAAAATCGCTCATATAAAATTAAAAATCAATAGTATACAATATTTACAGCCTGTTAGGTATTACATATAAACATAGTTTAAATAATCCTTCCAAATGAAACTGTTTTATGTAAACATGCAGTACACATATTCATACAGTGTAGTTTACAGCCGGAGCAGAAGGGAGGATTGTGTTCACACAACACAGGTACTTCATCACACACACTCTTATTTGAGCAGCACCCTCTAATGTCTGTTCTTCCTGTCTTTAAGCTTCACAGTACATTTAGTATTTTTATTGTAAAAATAAATCCCTGATGGCAAACATATTTCTAAGGTTACATAAAGTCTGTCTTTGTACTACAATATTTAACTAACACTGTTCACACAGGGATCTCTACCGTAAAACTCAACTTTAAAATCCCACACTTAATTTGCTTGACAACATTTTTCCCCATTTCATACTTGCTTGGTAAATGAAACAAAACAAAACAAAAACCAGAGGAAAATGCCATGTGGTGAAGGACAGGGAAAGTAGTGGTCACCTGTCACACAGTGGCTGGCTGGTTTCTAGGGAACCATATGAAGTTAGCAGCTGGACTGGTCTCAGTGGCTCATGCTGGCTCTGGAGTCTCATTGTAGGTGGTGCAGGCAAAGCCAGCTCACTGGTACCCACCCCAGAGCTCCCTTAGTCCACTCTGCACAAGTCTCTTAACTTTCAAGGCAATGAGACATCATTCAGCTTTTATAAACTGTACTGTGGGTCAGCTAAATGATTCATCAGTGGGTTGAGCGTTACTGGAATTTTAAAGTGAGTTTCTTAGTACTGTCTGCTGGGTCAATTAGACTCACTACTTGAACAAAGCCACACTAGCACAGAGCTAAAGCTGCTCCCTCAGCCTGGGACATCTTAAGGCAGGAGCTAATACTGAGGGTAGAACCACAGGTAGATGTTCTGCCAGGTTATATGGCTAAATTGAGCAAAAGGAGGACTTCTTCTTTATCTATCTAAACAGGCAAAGCTCATGACGAAAGGCATGTACTAGGGAGAGAGCCAGATCTTTCCATATTACTCTGTGGAAATTGTGTCCACTGTCATAAACACTAAGAAAATCTTTGCAAACAAAAGCTTCTGTTTTTCTTTGCAAGAGAAAAGCTACTCCATCCCAGCCATATTCAGTAATAAACATACACATTTTGATTTAAAGAGGAGCCAAGCACATGGCACACACCCCTAATCCCAGTACCTGAGAGGCTAAGACACAAGGATCAGGAGTTCAAAACTAGTCTGTGCTACACAGTGGGTGAGACCCTGCCTCAAACACATAAAACTTAAAAGCAAAATTAAGCCTTTTCCAATCTACTGTTCATTTAGGCAAGGCTCTAAAGAAGTTAATTTTTAAAAAGTAATTACCAATGTATCTCTAGGAGGAAAAGTACTCTGGTTATGGGGTTCAGATGATCATGTATCAGAGTTCCTCTTTCTAGGTATTTAATGCCATACTTTTTCCCAGTTTACATTACAGACCTGAGAATTCCCCAAAAGGGAAGAGCTGAGCCTATACACACAGGGGTACAGGATATCATCTAAAGGAAAACATGAACATCACAATGTCCTTCCCTCCGTCACCCCCCTCCACACTAGCCCCAACCTGTGCGTTCAGCTACTTCCTTTCCATGAGATAACCACCGCATAAATAAGGGTACTGCATATTCGCTCTGGGCTAGCACTTCAGCTTCGGTCAAGGAACTGTGCACATCTAAATAATGACATCTGATAACTGCTTTAGAAAGGAGTGAAATTGTTAGAGGAACTGCTAAATAAATCAGTTCGAAAAACCAAGGAAATCATGACATAAGTTCAGCACACGTGCCACACACACAGGTAAAGAATGTGCGAGACAATCTCCTAAATTAAGAAATTATTCTGGATCACAGCTCAGCTTGCTCAAAAAGGTGGATGCTGCCACTATCCTCATGAAGAGTTAGCCAGTGCCTCTCCTTGGTTACTGAAAACATTTCATATATTTAACATTAATTCCTCCCAAACAAATCCCAGCTATGTTCTGACATAGGCAAATTCAGACACGACACCGCCACCCCACCCTGGATCACCTACAGGAGACACGGATCCGCAAGGGAGATGGACAAGTCCACCACACACAAATGCACTACGATTTAAGTGCGTGTGTGACAGAGCCCACACTCCTGGAGTGAGGGATCAGCAAATCTGTGTCTCACTGCTTGATAACACAGGGAACTTTATCACATATGCTTCTGTGCACTGACAATTCCTCCTCTTTGAATCTTCCTGTTACAAATGAGATTATACATTTAAAAAATATTGTATTTTAAAATCAGATAATGTCCTTTATATCCTGAACAGTTTCAAAGGGATGAGAAATCATGGACAATCATCAGGAGACACTAGATGACTGTCACATTTAACCAGAGACTGTAACCCCTCATTTTAAATGGAAACAGTAATTTACCCAGTTATACTCAACTTACGTTACCACACTTCCCTGCAATCTAAACCCATCAGAAATTCCCCAGTAATTTTTCTATGTTCCTCATATCTTACAAACAAAATAAACAGAGATGTTTTAAAACACTCCTAAAGAATGCTTCCACATGGCAAGAGCACTGTGGTCTGCACACAGTTCAGAAAGTGCTCTCATCATCTTGTTGCTCCCTGCATTATAAAATGGCATAACTTTAAGGTACTGGTATTTTTTTAAGGTTAAATAGAAAATAGGTAACAAACAAAACAATAGCCAGTACCAACAGTGATAGGACACAGAAGTCCCAAATGCTCAGGATGACAGATGATAGGTGATCAGGAGGGGTGAGGAGCTAAAACAAGAACAATGATTTGCATATGATAAAGAGTCAATGAATATTCTAAATTAACCCAAAGAAGTAACTAGGAAATGACAGCAGAGGAGGAAATGCTGGCCACAGCTACTCCTCCCACATCGCCCAGTGGTGACAGCCCTGCTGTAATCTACTCCTTTATGCAGGGGCACCACCACCAACTGTCATATCTGTATTATTCTACCCAGCGGGTATCAATCACATTTCAGAGTGAGACCTGAAACTCAGAGTGGTTAAATGTTGCTCAGACCAGAGTGAACAAAGGCGACAGAGCCTGGATACAAGACTGCACCATCTAGTCCTTTCTCTACTAGCTCAGAGCAACATCTAAGACACGGAAATGCCCAATTCGGAGGATTGGATGGGAAAAGGAAGAGGAGGATGAGTCGCGGGGGAAGCGACAAGGTACTGCTAGTCCAAGTTCTTTAGGGTTTGAAATCACTTCACCAGCTCCTGGTGGACTTGGGCGAGGGAACCCTATTTCTGGCATCTTTGTACATAGGAGGTCTAGGAAGGGAACTCACCAAACAGATCTAGGTAGTGAATGCCAGCCTGGGCACCTTAAAGAGGCCACCCTGCCTTCCACTGCAAATGAAAGACCCTGGAAGCACTGTTTCCTACAGCATTGTTTGATCTTAAATCATTCAGTGAACCTTGTTCCTTTCATAAACAAAACCCTTGGAAAAGGGCTTGGAAAAGGAGCAGTGGAATTCTGTGTTACAAATACTAAGAAAGTGCTCTGGGTGAGACCTCAACACTGGGTGATATATATGAGGATTCAAACTAAGAGTGGTGCTTTCAATTTAAATCCACACAGGCATCAGGTCCCCTGAGAAGCCAATGAAACTATACCAGGGCCCATGACCTGCACCTCCTTCTCAGGGAAGTTAACAGGGAACTTACATGAGGCCCTGGTGCTGAAGAGTTTTAATTTGTCGTGAAGAAAATTTACTGCTAAACCATGGCTGAGTTTTCAGAAGATGGAACCCGACTATGTCGGTGAGAGCTTTTGTCATGTCCCAAAAAAGGGTCTCCAGCAAAAATCTTAAATACCCTCCAGTCTATTTAAAAGATCATTTAACTGAACAAATATATCAACTTCTCCAGTAGAATAGGAAAATGTTCATCAAGCAAAGCTTTCCAATTGGACTATATTCATATATAGCTATCTATATATGTATATAATGATATACTTGTGTGTGTATATATATATATCATTAAACATTTGTCTCTTTAAGAAACAGCTAACTTCTTGAAAACTTCACCATTATAAATAGCTATTTAGATAGTTTCATAAATCCATTCTATTCAACTGCATTTCAAAATACCAAGTGATAGTTACACAAAATCCCAATGGAAATAACTGAAGAAATTAAAAATGCCCCTCAAATTAAAACTACACACATATTCATATACAAACACAATGCTTAATGCAAATCAGCTGGGTGATGAGATGACTGCAGGACACTCTATAAAATAATAATTAACCTTCTAGAGCAGAAACAGGAGCTCGGGTCTCTTTGGTCCATTCATTCACATATTCAATGTATCAATTTAATTTCTAATTAATTTTAGATTATAAACAATGAACTCCATATTATTTCATATTATAACTTTCTTAGAACATAAAATAACCATGTTAAAATAAATATTTGTTCTGTACATGAGACACTGTCTGTGTTAGCAGTTCTCCCAGTGGCACACAAAGCTCTGAATTCCTGACAAGCCGTCTGAGGGAAAGGCAGAAATCAGCCCAACAGGAAAGGAAGCCAAGTCTACCTGGAAAAGATGCCTGGGTTTCATTTTAGAAAAGATCAAGAATATAAAGAATGCATGGGAGACAATGCCGGGTGGTGGTGGCGCATGCCTTTAATCCCAGCACTCGGGAGGCAGAGGCAGGCGGATCTCTGGGAGTTCGAGACCAGCCTGGTCTACAAGAGCTAGTTCCAGGACAGGCTCCAAAGCTACAGAGAAACCCTGTCTCGAAAAACCAAAAAAAAAAAAAAAATGCATGGGAGAAACAGCAAGCTTGTACACACACACACACACACACACAAAGACCATCTCAAGATTTGTTTTCCCATATCTCTAACGCTGAAGACATGCTTACTGGCTGATTTGGGGGGTTGTTAAATTTCCAAGCCACATTATAAATTGGTTTATGTACTGGCAAAAGCATCCCCTCCAAAAACTGCTAAGATACTCTCTTTGCTAGAGAAAAGAGGGTATGGATAATAAAAGTCTTAAAACTAAATTAAGGAGCTTAGGGTGTTCCACTGTGTTTTAGATTAGTCGTAAATTCATTCACAATCTCTACAATGGATCTTCCCTTAAGTTAACACGTTTATAATTACAACTGGTCAACCCCCTCCCATACTCAGTTCAACCAGGGTTTGTACTTTCCCGACTGCTTGTATTCGTAACAAATAACCATGTGTTCTTCTAAGCCTCCTAAAAGGTTTTATAGACAAAGCACAATTCTACTTTAATGAATGTGATCAGAGACATTCTTGACTCAGGTAATAACTTAGAACATAAACTCAAATGACACCATGCAAACAAACTCCTCAGACAAAGGTTCTGTGCTGTCTTGACACACTCAGACTAACTGCCAGCTTGTAGAATGATGCACTACATCCCCAGCTTGCACTTAGTGTAAATCTAACCCTGCCACAAGTACAAAGTAAGGTAAATTACTGCTCTTCCTATGTAAAGTACTTCTTATTTTTCTATAAATGAGGCATTTTAAATCCCACAGCCTAATTTAGGCCACTTTCTAAGCAGTTAGTACTCCAGAATCAAAGATTGCCCAGACATGTACACCACGCAACACGGTCCCAGTGCAACACGAGTTAGCAGGTTGTGTTCTGTGACACATGAGGCAAAACATTCTTAGAAGGGTTGAAGAATGCAACATGCATTTCAGACTTTTTCTTACAAAATTTATAAGAAAATGTTCAAATTATATTTTTGTGACACACAAGTGACAATGTTTGACTCAGAAAGGTTTTGAATCATATAAATAAAATATAATGTATAAGGGAAACTATTAAAAGGGTGTGAGTTACTGAAAAGTATGCACCCTCCAAGTCTATTTGAGTCCTTAGAACAGCTCAGCTAGTCTTCCATTAAGAAGACTATTGTTTTTCACATATATTAAATAACAACACATAGACATATTAAAGCCCCAAATTCCCGAAACACTCAGCTTTAGAAACCAAACGCCTTCTTTAGTATTGAAAGCCTGGGATTCGGTATTCACATAGGAGTTAGCATTACAAACGAAATCTGACTACGTTACCTGGACCATGTCAAGTATATTCACAGCACTCTACACATCTACACTTGCAAACTGTCACATGATCGATGTTAACAGAAACAAAAGTTTGGCACATAGATCCATTTCTCAAAACGTCCCTGTAACTTAACACAACACTGTTGAGAACGATGATTTCAACACCAATGTTAACCTGATTGGCAGCTAAACAAGGTGCTTTTTCTTGCAGCTTCACATAGTGTCCTGTGCACCTTGCCTGGGGTGGAGGCACGTAAGGTGCAGGGCGGTAGTGCAATCGCTTGGATGCCAGAGGGCAGGCTTTCCACACGGCTCAAGGTCTTCCTAGGTTTTGACTTGCTGGGTCCCTGCTTGTACAATTTCAGTTCAGCTGGTTAACAAGGCCATTTCCAGAAAAGCTGGACATCTGTTTTCTTAGTTAAGAAGACATTCCCTCAGAACCTCAAAGTGTCGCGAGGATCCTTGAAAAGGAGATGATAAGGGTCAGTACAGTCTGCCCCACGCCCCACACTAGGGCCTCCAGAGGGGCCATGTTCTTCCCAGCCACTCTGTAGATGCCTGCCACTGCTGCACCTGTGAAGGAAACAGAGCACAGGGTCACCCAGGGCACCACCTGCCACATGGCTGCTGCAAAGGTCACCTGTCTGTTTACCAAAGCAGATACTTCAATGCACCCTCACTTTCCCACACGACTGGTCTAAAGTTACCTTTACCACATAACACATAACTATTTAATCCAAGAAAGTTATAAGACACAGTTTATGCTCTCATCTATTTTAATGTGAGATTGTTTTAACAATGCCACTTATATTTTACTCCAGAATAAACTCTCATGCCCTTACACACACACACACACACACACACAAAAGGAAAGAATTAGATGCTAGCTCTCGACCTCTATGCATTAATTCTTCTTCTTTTTTTTTTTTTTTTCGAGACAGGGTTTCTCTGTGGTTTTGGAGCCTGTCCTGGAACTAGCTCTTGTAGACCAGGCTGGTCTCGAACTCCCAGAGATCCGCCTGCCTCTGCCTCCCGAGTGCTGGGATTAAAGGTGTGCGCCACCACCGCCCAGCTCTATGCATTAATTCTAGTCAATAGCCATACATGGAAAAGCTTATCCGTGCCTCACAATACAACTAATGGTGTTGGACTAAGTCAGTAGCCATTTGGAAGAAAGATTGAAGTTCCTACCTCACACCATTCCACCAGGCAGACTAAAGAACAAAACACTAAAAATAAAAACATAAACTTTGAAACACAAGTGAGTGGGTTTAGTATCCTATAAAAGAGGTGACCTTAAAATCATGAAGGGAGGGAGGGAAGGAGAAGGAAGGAAGGGAAAAGAAAGGAGACGGGAGGGGGGAGGGGAGAAAAGGGGAGGAGAGGAGAGGAGAGGAGAGGAGAGGAGAGGAGAGGAGAGGAGAGGAGAGGAGAGGAGAGGAGAGGAGAGGAGAGGAGAGGAGAGGAGAGGAGAGGAGAGGA